>VUQH01025806.1:13082-48573 GCA_015106775.1 Etroplus canarensis
CCAGTGGTGATAGTTTCACTCAGTAGTGATAGTTTCAGTCATTATGCAAATGTACTGTTTATAAGGTTGGGGAAACCTGCAGTCAGTTGAGACTGAAGAAGTCACTTGGATGAGTGATGAAACGTTTCTCCCACGGAAAACCCTACGTCCAGACGAACAGAATCAACTTTTGAGGCTTTACGTACCTGGATGATTGAGCATGCATCAAGACGATACTTTGAAGATGTTTTTGAAAAATTTAGATGGAAGGAAAACCTGCATTTTCTCTGCAGGATAGTTGCTATAGGCCAGTTATGGATTCTAATCCACGTATATGCACGTTAATGACAAGAATATGAAGGAAAGGATGCAAAAGTTGAACAAAACACTGAATGGGTTTAAAGGTGGGAAGACGATTTATAGACCATTGCCTACTCTTCAGAAACAAAGCAAACTGCTCTTTTTGCAGCCCTCTGCTGCTTACCTTCAGGTTCCAGAGTGGCCTCCTCCTCCTTGGTGGCAGTAAGGGGCGGCCGGGCCACGCTGACAGTCAAAAGGGACAGCAGGACAGCGGCCAGCAGCCAGGCCCACGAGGCCATCCCGTTAGTGGGGGACAGTGCTCCCCATACCCCCCTTCTCCACCTCCCCCTGGACACTGATCCCATCTGAGGGGGTCCGCCCAACCATCAACTGCTGCAGGGGTTGGCCTGTCACTCACTGGAATTCACCCAATCACCTGGGCTGAGAAATGAGAGAGGGAGATACAGGAAAGGGAATTTGAAGTAGGTTGATGATAAAAGGGGCAGGAGAGAAAAAGAAAATAAAATCAGTCAGAACAATTCATCTGAATCCAAAGTTGTTTCAGTACAGATCCCCTCAGTTTATTTTCAAAAAGTGAGACAGACATCTGAAACAGCAGCGTGTTTCAAAATGCTGTCAAACAAGCCACACCACAGACATACCTAAAAGGTGAGGCAACCCACACAGCAGCCCTGCATCTACCATTACTTTTGATCCAGAAGGTTGAAATTCATTTCAAAGAAAGCAATTAATACACAGCCCAACTCTAAGCGTAAGAATTATGTTTACAGTCAAAGCAGCTTTAAGTCTCCCAGACTAAGGTTATCCAAAGAAAAAAAACATCACCTTCTTTACTTCCCACACTGCTGATATTACCTCCTCTCGATTACAAATAAAAAAAATCTTCTATTCAAACGGATGAATGGGAATATATCTTTTCAAATGCCCCTGCTGCAAAATAAGCCACGCACCAGCCAGTGTGGCACCAATTTCGCTACTGAACGTCGCTCATCTCAGCGCGCAACAGATGCACCAAACCTGTTGCCCAGGCTGCTGCATTTTTCTTAATTGTACTAGTAAGAGCTTTCACTGCACGGCCGTGAATTAATTATGAGAGCCGTACGGTTTTAATTGAAAAAGCAATATTGCAACACAGGGACACACGGGGATACACACACACACACACACACACACACACACACACACACACGAGCATGAGTCTGCTCAGCCAGACATCTGCGGTTCAACCGGGGAGACGCGTCTCTGGAGGTTTGGGGTAAGTCACGCTTCCCTGCGCTCCTTCTCCTCCAGCTGGACGTATCGATCGGTTTCACCCGCAAAGACACATGTAATTTGACTTTTAGAGGGGCGAAGCCGAAAACGCGCACACGCCGAGTTATCTTTCATTCAACCCCCCCCTCCAGGGAGCTGCGCGGGATGCGCAGGGCGGCCGCGCACCTGATGTCGGCGCGCATCCATGAATTTATCCCGACGTCTTAACTCTGTTAGAGAACTGCACCAGCGGGAATTTTGCAATTAAGGCACCCAATGCCGCACAGTGACAGCCCAGACGCATGCATTATTAATGAAACCCAAACCAGTCAGTGCGCCAATCAACCACCGGCATCACCGCTCTCTGAAAACTTCTGCAGGACGAAAGAAGTCCAGAGTTACTCCACATTTTTAGTGCTATACCGTCTAAAAAGGCTGAATGCAGCTGTCACATATAAATACCCTACAGCAGCCACGATAAGAGGAAGAAAAATAAAACAATAAGATGTAAAAATGGTATAATTCACTGTTTGTGCGTTTACGTGACTGGGGCGTTTTACACACCGAGACATTTGCTGCATATATGATGACGGCAGCCTCCACTTAAAGCTCGGGGCTTTGAATGAAATTTCTTGGCACCGATTGAATCCCTGATTGAAATTCAAATCAGTTGGCTTTTACCACAACGGGGGGCTCATTTGGAGCTCCTCGGTGATTTAGGGCTCCGGCACCAAGCGGTGAAAAAACAACAGCGGTCACAGAGTAATTGGCACCATAAATGCAATGTAGAAAATGTACTTAAGTAATAAATAACCAGGACACTTGTTAATGGACCCTAAAGGGATGGTGCAAGGTGCTGCAGGGCTTCTTCTCAGATTTAAATAAATATAGATGGCTTTTACAGAAGTTTTAAGTGTGAAGTGTGTAAAAATAAAACAGGAGGCGAGCATAACGCGTTGTTTTGCTGATTGTAAAGCCAAAGAAAAAGTTTATCAAGAACTTCACGCATTTCACTGACTTCTGAAAAGTTCTTTTTGGTAACAATCTGCTGTAAAATCGTTTCCATTTTGTTGTGCGGTCGTAAGAAAATAACACGAACCCTGAACGCGCAAAGCGACTCCACTATCGCGCATGACAGCACAAAACTTGACAGATGAGGTGCTGTTGTTTCCCCCCTCAGTTAAGTTTTATAAGAAGTAGAAAATACTTACCAGGGAGGAATAAAATCGTGGAGATCTCTGTTTTGGCATGCACAGATAAGGGAGGAGAGAGCATGAGCTGAATCCAGGGGGAGGAATGTCTCCAATACCACAATGCAGCAGTAAAAAAAAAAAAGTGAGGCGCTGGCTTTTTTTTTATTTTCAGCTTACTATTCCACAATCAGCCGGCATCAACTCAGATCAGATGATATATTCCAAACCCGACTGACACCGCAGTCCAATGCCATGCAAAGAAATCCGCGTTTACGCGCGTTATCCTTCCAAAACACCTCGGAAAACCATATCGCTGTCCCCCCCCCCTCCTCCGAAACTTTCCTCCCCTCGTCACCAAGTTTCTTCTAGGGCGCAAAACATGCCCAGTGTTCCCGAGCAGCACACTTGTCAACTAAGCAGAAAGTTTGCAGCGACCACGTACGTGGAGGAAGGTCTGAAAGGTACACGGGAGTAGGTGTCCAATGCAAAAAAAGATTCATAAAATCCACGAATGTGCGTCCCCACGATAGTAAAAAAGAGCGTCTTTCTCGTCTCCTTCTTCCGCCGACAGTCTTCGCTCCGTTTCTCAGACGCTTTGTCAGGTTTACTAGGTTTTTTTCTCCTCCTTACGTCTCCACACACACACACCGCCCTCCTCCTACACTTCAGTGCGTGTCACCACCCCCCTCCCAGAGCACCCCCGGTGTAATTCGAGCCGGTGCCTGGTCGCCGTGCTTTTGGGCCCTGCCTTCCTCCGCCCATCAAACTACAGAGCTGCCTGCCTGTCTGCCTGCCTGCCTGCCTGCTTGCCTGCCTGCGCACACAGAGTGCTGCGTGAGGGCCCCTGCTCGGCTCCGGAGCTGTCAGATCGCAACGCCGCTCAGTGGCCACGGCATGGCACAGCGCATAAAGGTGCGCAAAGCATCCCTGCAGCTTCTGTGTATCCAGATGTTGCACAAGTGGTCAGATGTGGTTCTCAAATAGTAGTAATGCTGCAGTGCAATCATTTAGACTGAGAAAAACCGAAATAAACCACGCGGTTAAGTCAAAAAGTACAACAGGCTGTGTGATCTATAGTTTATGGGGGTTTAGTAAAGTCAGGGATGTAACACAGAACTCGGGGCCCTATGCATAAGCTGTGGGCCTCCTTCCTTTCTTGGTCCATATCTCTCAGGCATCTTTAGATTTTTTTAAACAAATAACTGAGCCAACACCTTTCTTGATTATTCCTCTAAGAGACTGTCTCCATTTGCAAAAAATGATTTTAACATGTTAGTTCTGTAATTTTACAAATGTACCTTTCGCTGCTCCCTTGTATTCTCCCCAAGGGAGTCACTGCAGTGAATTAATCTGCATTGGTTTTACACAGGATGCCCTTCCTGACAAAACCCTCCATGGTGAGAGAGATTTATGCCCCCACCTGGAATCAAACTAGGACTTTTCACTTATAAGGCCAGTGTGTAAACCACTAAACAACACAAATGCAACAATAACGTGTTATTATTGTAACAGAAATGTAACTGCAGTCAATTGCAAAGTAGTTGCCTATGCTAAAAGATTTAATTTACAATTATTAGTAATATTGATGGGCTTATTTAATTATTTAATTATTTACTAGAGTGCCTCTATAGGGTAGTGGTTTACACATTCACCTTAAAAGCCAAAGGTCCCTGGTTTGATTCCAGGAGAGGAGTGGTCTTTAGTGCACAGTCACCTAGATAGAATCAATTAGTCAGGCTGGAGTTGTGTCATTTGCCAGAGGTGAAAGTGGCATCAGAGAGGCTTCACTATTTATATCCCTGAAAAGTGAGGATATGATGCAATCATCAGCACCGCTGCCAAAAAAAATCCTTCTTGCAAGCACAAGAATGTAAAAACTACTTGACACAGGATTTTGAATTTTGGCAGAGCAAACAGGCCTCCATGAGATCTGGAACTGATTCAATTTTCAGCCATTTTGAAAATTTGTCACTAGGTGGCATTAATTTTATTTTATTTTTTCACATTTTTAGTCATATCTCTGCAAGTATTCATCTGATCTGCATGAAATAAAAACAAATTGATCATTGAATCATATACTTACATAGTGACACCATGCCATGTCTGCACTCATTGCCGTCTGCTGTAGCCATAGCTGAAAACGGTAAAAAAAAAAAAAAAACATTCAGGAATATTCTGGAATCAGCTGCACTTTCATACGTCATTGTCAATTCTTAATCATCCAATTTCTCTAACAATGAAAAAAAAATTACCATGGCATCTAGCCTCACATCAAGTCAACTGGGGCTTTTCGGGAATATACCGTTAGTGGTGCAGGCAGCTAGTTTGGAATGAAAGTTCAGTCACCCAATGGATTTATTTGGGAAATTTAATTATGGCACTAAGTAGTTAAAATACTTGAAATAAAAATTGCAAACAAAAACAAACTTTGTATATCAGGCTTGCAAGGGCCCCTCCCAGTATTAGGACACAGCCCCCCCCAAATAATCAGCCAGCTTGTAAGACTCAACAACACTGCTACCCACTTTTACAAAGACAGATGGTGATTTAAAATAGTTTGCAATCTAATGACTTGGAAGCACAATAAAATTAAAATACCAACATTTTTTTCAGTACTATTAGCTGAATTAAGTGTGCAATAATACATTTGCATTATAAATAATATATGGATTAATAGTGAACTAATCAGTGAGTGTTTCCGCTTAATGTAATTTTATAATTCTACTCAACTACAATTTGGAAATATAGTTTTAACTACATTAAATTTACCTGCCAGTTTACTGGCTACTTTACAATATTATGTTTTACATAAAGCATATATGATCTGCTTTTAAACTATGATTCACTGTTATAGTAAACTTTATTCTATTACGACCAGCTCCACTATTAAAACACTGTTTGTCTGGCAGTGATATCAGTCCAGTAATATTCATATAACACTTTTTTTGCTGCTGATATTTTTGTACTGCTGTCTATAATTTTAAATGAATTTTTGGGGGGGTTGTGGTAATAAAATGATACATCAAGGTAATAGTGACTCACAGTTAAAAAGAGAGTTTTCATGATCATGTGTATCGTTGCACAGTTTAGAAAAGCTTCTGTTTATAACTTTCCTATAAATTATAAATGAATAGCTCTGTCTGCAGCTACCCAGAGAGAGGCTGAAGGCTGGCCCCCCGTAGCTTTCCCCCACTGATTCAAGCTGTCTCCTGCATTGGTTCAGGCGTTCAAGTGCTCTGAAAGAGACACAGGCAAGAGTGGAAGACTCTAATCTCCGCAGACTTTTTATTTTTGTCTCGCTTTCACTGCTGGAACCCTCTTTTTTTAAACAAGGGAGGGAAAATGCTTTCATTCAATTTGCACTAATAAGGCTTTTTTTCTCAGGCAAAAGGTTTGGACTGTGAATGGAGAGTTCTACGTCTGTTTCTCTCTCCACTCCCATCTCTGCCTAAAAACCAGTAAAACCATCAGATAACAGTGGAGCTGACAGGTTGGCTAGAAATACAGAGGGAGCGAGAGGTGAAGAAGGAAAGTTTGACTCATTTTTCAAGTGGCACAAAATACCCCCCACTGTTTCTCCCTCTCTGTGTCTCTTTCCTCCCACTACAGAAGTCTATTTACAATCACCCAATTTATTTTCCACCGCTTGGGCATCCCACATTTGAAAGAAACCTCATCAAGCAGATTCTCATGGGGCTTTGACCGAGGACTGGATGGACTCAGTGCCCTTGCATGGTGGTATCCGTCAACCTGTCATTGTCCCTGTTCATCTCCAGTCTTTTCTCCAGTCCAGTTTTTTCCTTCTTCTTCCTTAATCCCTCCTGTGCCAGTGTTTGGACAAAGGGAACAGAGTGAGAGGTAAAGAAAGTGACGAGCTGGTAGCTTGCAATCAACATGCTAGATGAACATATTGATTTCTTGTCATTGCTGATAGAACTCATAAAGAGCCTGGCTAATTGGAATGTCTGCTGAATTATGTGTTAATGATAGAATTGTTCTTTTTGCTGTGACAACTGAAGCTGTGATGTTTTTCTGCTAAGCCACTCACCAGTTGTTCAGTTTACCTCATGCTGATATGCAAATTGAACATGTTGTTGAAGTATAAAATAGTGGTTCCTTCCCGTAGATGAAATCTCTGGTTCACATTCAAGTCCCTGTTCATATGTTGCCTCTTTAGTTTGTAAATTGTTACACTGTATCCAGAGCGTTTTACACCAATTTCACATTCATTCAGAGCATTTGTGAAGTCAATACTGAAGTTGGACAAGAGAGCCTGATTTACTTTCTCCATTCTAGTTCATCCCATTGGTATTTTGATAGGTTGAGGTCAGGGCTCGTTGTGGGCCGGTCAAGTTCTTCCACACCAAACTCATCCAGCTATGCCTCTATGGACATTGCTTTATCCACTGGGCACAGTCATGCAGGAACAGAAAAGGGCCTTCCCCAAACTATTCTCATAAAATTGGAAGCATAGAATTGTCCAAAATGATTTCCCTTCACTGGAATTAAGGGGCTCAGAAAAACAACCCCATAGCATTATCCCTACTCCACCAAGCTTGACAACTGGCACAGGGCAGTCAGGTAGGTAATGTCCTGGTTTTTCCCAAATCTAGACTCATCCATCAGACTGCAAGATAGAGAAACGTGATTCATCACACCACAGAACACATTTCCACTACTCCAGAATTCAGTGGCAGCGTGCTTTACAAAAACTCCTTCCGACTGGGTGCTTAGTGATGTAAGGGTTGCATTCAGCTACTCAGCCATGGAAATTCATGGCATAAAGCTCAGAGTTTAAAGTTTTTGTTCTGATGTTTATGCCAGAGGAGGTTTGAAACTCTGCAATTATTAAGTTAGCAGAGTGTTGGTGACTTTTATTCACTATGGACCTCAGCACTCTGCAATCCATTCTATAACTTTACATGGTTTGCCACTTTGTGGCTGTGTTTCCTCAACACTTCCACTTTGCAATAGTACCACTTATAGTTGACATTCGAATATCTAGAAGGGAAGAAATTTCCCAAACTGACTTGTTGGAGTGGTGGTATCCTATTACAGTACCATATTCAAATTTGTGAGCTATTTGGTGCCATTAACTCATTCCTCCTCGGCCATTCTAGCAGCAGTAGTAACATGGATCACTCCCTATTGGTTGACCAGACTAAAATATCTCTAGTACTACTTAATGTATTGCTGTAAAATATATTCATGGTACCCATACCATAAATCCCAGTGTTGGATTTCTGACTTATTTTTTGAAGGGCACACATTCAATTTAACCAGTACTTCAGTTTAGGACTGGATAGCTAAAAAGCTTGCAACATTTCCAACAGTCCCAGATGCAGTTTTTCTTTAGTGCAATAAGCTAATGTTGTCATTGTAACAGGATTAATTAAGAGTTAAAGACATTTTATCTGCAAAGCATTAAAATTACTTAGAACTGTCTCATAGCATAGCCTCACAGAGGTGCAACCACAGCTATAGACTGTGTGTGTGTGTGTGTGTGTTTGTTTTTATAACAGTTAATGAACTGTCATGTCTCACACAAGTCGACATTCAATGCAACAAATGCAACAAATTCTAGCACTGCTATATTAGTGATAGCAGCAGTGATTGTGGTGTATGCCTCTGTTGGAGTCAATCATCCATTATACAGTGTTTTTTTACTGCAGTGGCACACAGACAATCCACTCCCTCATAGTGAACAGAGCCAGAGCACCAAACCCCTCCCTGTGTCCTTCTGAATGCTATAGAAGCTTAACAGAGATATTTGCTATTGAGAATACAAAACAGACTTGTTCTCCTTTAGAAGATCCTGCTTTCTTCCTCCTTGACAGTGCTGCAGTTAATTGTGAATGGCAGCGATATGTTATTGTACCTTCGTTATTCCAAATCTCAGAGAAAGACCCCTCATTTTTCTCCCAACCCGTCACTGACACTGCATAATTAAAACATCAAACATCAGACGGGAGAGTGAGTCATATCCTGAGCAAAATATGAAACAAATGAGTAGGGCTGTATGTGATGGGGGATGGAGAGGTGGAAGAGAGAAGTAAGAAGTAACAGCGCACCTCAGGGTCTAATTTGAACCATGTAGCTCCTCTGCAGCCATGTGGCGATGTAAGAGGACCCCTAACAGAAAATGTGAAAGCAAAGTTTATAGAGCTGGTTAGAGGCAGAGGAGCAGAAATGAGTATTAGGTGTGTGCTTGAAAACGGCAGTATTCTGAGAGCACACTTTTTTCATCATGTCAGCATTTTCTTCACCCAGGAGGTCAGATCTTACTGTTAAACTCTCACACTGCCTGATTTGAGCCATCTCACACTATCAGAGACTCTTTGCTTTTACCTCAGGAGGGATCACAGTGGGTCCTCCTCCTCACTATCACTGACAAGCTATAACAACCTCATCTGGACACCCAGTCCTCCGCTGTCCTCTCCTCCTCCTCAGCAGGTAACTGAATGCAGGGATGGAGGGAGTGGATAGAAGGGGAGTGGAGGGTCAGTCATCCAGATTCCTCACATGTTTCCACCTTAGTGCTCCAGAGTGTTTGAAATAGCTGAGATGCTTGCAGACTGAGTTTGCAATGTAGGGGAACACAAGGAGAGAGTGAAAGTTGATGTTTCCACGTTGAACAGGGAGTTTGATAGTTTAGAATCCCACAAAGAACAATGGGAAACAGCAAACAGCAGCAAACCAAGCAGAAACATGTGCCTGCATGTCCTATTGCAGTTTTATTCCTGTTCAAAATGTCTGCTTTCCCTCCCACCTGACTGGCACCATTATGCCTAATAAAAATAACACATGACTTTTTCCAGGGAGAAACACAGAGAAAACCTGAGTGGAACTGACAACTTTATACCCCTATATAAAACAAAGAATGAATAGAGCTTTCACCTGGCTTTTTGAGAAATCCCGATAAGGAGTTCTCGCTCACATTTTTTTTACTCTCTGTCTTCGCCTCTTTTTTTATTTCACTCTTCTATAACCACAAAACCATGAAATTTCACATTATGCTCCCACACAAATAAGTACAAACACATCACACAGCTCATTTGGTTCAAAGAACAGGTCACTTTAGTCATCCTGCATGACTCATACTTTGCAAGTCAGGACTTCAGCCTGTGCTGACGTTGTTGAAATCAAGTTTGTTTCTCACCTCAAGCTGAGACTATTGAGGTGACTGTAAAAGCTCCTCAACCACACATTCTGACCCAAAGTTGTAAGACAAATGGCAAAGATTAAATCTGACTCACTGACTGCTCAAGGTTACTAAGTTGTAAAGATCCTGGTAAAAAATTTAAAAAAACAAAAAATTCTCCATTAAGTTAGTCTTCATGTCGCTACCTAAGTAAATGTCCTTAATACTGAAAATGTAATTGTTTTTGCAGCAAGTTAACATACAGACACCAACCACTTCGTTAGACACACCTTGCTAGTATGGGGTTGGACCCCCCTTCGCCTTCAGTGCAGCCTTAATTCTTTGTGGCATAGATTCAACAAGTTGCTGGAAACATTCCTCAGAGATTTTGATCCATATTGAAATGATAGCATCATGCATTTGCTGCAGATTTGTCAGCTGCACATCCATGATGCACATCTCGTGTTCCACCACATCCCAACAGTGTTCCATTTGATTGAGATCTGGCGAGTGTGGTGTGCCATTTGAGTACAGTGAACTCAATGTTATGTTCAAACCATTTTGAAATGATTTGAGCTTTGTGCCATGGTAGGTTATCCTACTGGAAGCAACCATCAGAAGATGGACACACTGTGGTCATAAAGTGTTGGGAGTGGTCAGCAGTAATACTCAGGCTGGATGTAGCATTTAAATGATGGTCAGTTGGTACTAAGGGTCCCAAAGTGTGGTAAGAAAATATCATATGGACTGGTGTTTATATAATGCTTTTCTAATCTAACTGAGCACTCAAAGCGCTTTTTACAACAAGCTTCATTCACCCATTCACACACACACTCATACAGCGCT
The DNA here is from genome assembly GCA_015106775.1 of Etroplus canarensis. NCBI lineage: Eukaryota > Metazoa > Chordata > Actinopteri > Cichliformes > Cichlidae > Etroplus > Etroplus canarensis. The sequence goes on from VUQH01025806.1 coordinate 23,814, forward strand.
TTATTTATGCTTTAAAGCGCACTTAGCTATCACGCACATATTCACACTCCGATGGATGCATCAGGAGCAATTTGGGGTTCAGTGTCTTGCCCTGAAGTACACTTCAGCATGTACGCTGGAACAGCCAGGGATCGGACCGCCAACCTTCCTGCAGGAAGATGACCCGCTCTACTTCCTGAGCCACAGCCACCCCAAAGTAAACACTTATAGTTTGAAAAGCAATTAAGGCATTTTGAAAAGTTAGAGTTTCTCCTGTCATTGAAATACATTTTTAAAATTTCTGTTATGGGATGAAAACCAATATAAATGCTCAGTAACACTCACATAAATGTATGTAGTCTATGTAATTTGGAACCTACTACTGCTTCTTTATTGTGGGAGGGAGTTAGGCATTTTCACTGACTGCAGTGATTCCTGCAGTTCCTCTGAACCAGCGCAGCAGGAAGTCAGGTTAAATATTACTGTGCGTATCAGCACCAAACTGTTCCCCCGAACTAACAGCAGCTTTGAGTGACAGCTCACAGGATGTGTGCTTTGTAGTGCCTATAATCTACTGCTCATACCAGCAGCATTACTCTCTGCTATGAAATGAACTGATGCTATCTTTGAAGATGTCCTCAAGGACTCTCCTTTGAGGCAGAGGGGCTTTTGAAAGACTTTCACTGCAGTTTGAAAGCGGGTGTGGGTCTTTACACCATTCAAAGATGAGCATAGTCTGTCTAGGTGATTTTTGGGAAATGTTCATTGTCACAGATGGTGATAAAGTAAGCACTAAAGAGGGCTGAAGAAACAAACCAGAACTATTTAGTGTCTGTCTGGACTGCCTGCCTCACAGATAATCATGCATTCTCAGCAAAGACCCAGCTTTCATTGTGTTTATATATTAAAGGGAGGCCCCGTGTATAAATCACCAGGTCATTGAATGGGCTGCCTGACCTTTAACCCTCGTGCTGGGAAAAGACTCTGCGCTGTGTCCTGATGTCATCAGCAAGTCATTACCACCAAGGCTCTCAACACCTCTACCATCCCACCCTAATGCACTCTGTTTAGCTTCTATTGGTCTACCCCCCTGGCCACAGCACCTAAATCACTCTTGCAGCAGCAGTTATAGACTTGACCTTGGTTTGGTGCTGTTTTCCATTCTCTGCTCCCACATTTAACCATGTTTATTGTTTCTCTGCGTCTCTCCTTACTGCTCTGTCCAGTGGCAGGGGCACAACATAGTGTGAGTTAGGGGAGCAATAAATAATATCGCTCCAACATTTTTCATTTGGTCCCATTCCTTAGTTACTGTAGCCTTATTAGGGCTTCAAATTATTCTGGAAATATGACCAGTGGCATTATTGGGTCTAACCTATTATGGTGCTACTATGGGCATTTGAAAGTAACAGTTTACCATGGAGATGTTTAGACGTGTCTGAGGTCCTTCACAGTGAACTGTGTTTACCCTTGTGTGGGTGATAGAGTTTGTTAAAATGAGACTAAGGCACTGAGGTAAAGCATATGTTTTCTTAAGGGATGGTGAGGCGAGCTGAGGTGAACTATTTTGACCGTGAATGCCAATCTGAGACCTAATTTGAGCTGAGTGTCCTCCTGAGGCATAACCTCCTCACCAGGACCCTGACCTTTGACCACCCCCCCACCCCCCACCCCCCTCAAGTTGCTGCTGCACTCCATCCACAGAAACAGAAATAGGGAGAGAGGGAGAGTGACAGAGATATATGTCTTATTAAACAACTCTCTAACCTGCATCCTGAGCAATAACTCTTGTGCATACATTACAATACAATGCTTACATTGAGCTGTGCTCCTTACCACATACATTTCTTCTTTACTGTTTATATGGTTTCCTGTGCTTTGGAACAGAGGAAAGACTGTGAGCAAACTGGGCTGACTTAAAGCTTCAGGTTGCAGCATGCCCACCTCCGGAGCCCAGAGTGACAGATTTATATTGTTGTCTACCACATCATTCTGCACTTGCAAGTTCTAATCATGCTGTTGAGCAATGGCATCCCCTGGAGAAAAAAAAAAACATCTCTCAGCATCTATGAGTTTATTTTTGCTTTACCCTTCTTGCCCACAGCAATGGAACAGAAACCCTGAGCTGGGCAAAACGGGGAAGATTAAAAACTCCTACTACGCTTATAAAATTACCTTGGACTTATGAAGGCACCTAGACAGACTCCTCTGCACAAGCGAACGCACCTCAAGACAAAAGAGCTTTTGATAACTTCATTTATATAAAAAGACCATTCCCACACCAACCTTGGAGGCTTGCCAGGAAAAGTCTTAAGAATAATTTCTTCATGTAAACAGATGTATGTCTTAACATGTGGGTGCCTATTGTACACTTCATTCATTCTCATTCCTTTTAAAGTGCTTAGCAGTTTGGGTGCCCTGTTAGTGTGTAATCCATCAATCATGATCAAATCACTATGGAAAAATGGGAGAAAGCCAACATGGAGAACTGTTCCAGCAGAGCAGCATTTTAACAAAGACTGCTGGAATTGTAAATGTGTTGGTGTTGAAAAGCAGAGCATAGTTAGAAAAAGAAGCACTGAAATCCATCTGTGAATTGAGATGTAATGCCACATTTTCAGAAAATTGTTTGCTTAACTTTAATTTACAAATGAATAACATTTGGGCAGCCTTTAAAAAACATTGGTTGTTAACTGTGTTGCACTTTAGATAGATATTCAGTAAATCATTTAACTAACTGATAAAACCTTACAACAGCAGTTAAAATTTATAACTAAAGGAATACATTACTTGCATTAACCCATGAATTCACTGAGATGTTATAGCTTACAACTGCAGACTATTTGTTTTGGAATCAGCTATACTTTTTAGCCATTAGTTTTGCAATTATAAATCTGTGTAAGTCATTAATAAAGGGCTGCTGGTTTCTCACACTCTAATAATTTATCAAGTCTGCAGTTAAGCTGTTAAATATTTGGCTGATGCTTTCCAGAAAATCATTTGTTGAATGCATTTTTAATGTGCTAGTTTAAAAAAAAGGTTATAGATGAAATGAAGATATTAAATTGATTTTTTTGTGTCTGCAGGCTGCCAAAAAGGCATTATTGAACTCCTAATTTATCAAATTTAAATCTAGTAAGGTCTTTAGTTACCTGTAAAAAATATGCATCATTCGAAAGTATACTACTGTAGTTTTTCTTCCCACTGTCAGCTTTGGGATTGCCTTTGCTTTCAATAACCTGAAGACACTCCCTTTGAAGTACTTTTAAGTTCACTGTGAATAACCTGTAAAAGAACTGAGCTGATGTGACTTGTTGGTCTGGAAAGCCACAAATAATTCCTCATCCAGTGGAATCAGAGTGTTTGCAGTAATTAAATGTGCAGCCAGTGAGGAATAGTAAAGCAGTGCGGGAAAACTTCAGCTTATAATTACTGTAACAGTGAAAGTCAAGAGACACACCTTGCAAACTGATCCCTGAGAAGACTGATATTCTCACCGAATGCTCCTCCCCTCTGTCGTTTCCCCCCTGGCTGCTGCACAGCTAACCTTGGGTATAAATGACAGGATAAAAGCCCCCTCCCCAACCCAACCCCCCACGCACACATTCAATCTTCCTTACAAGTGCAGCCCAGCATGAGTTTTCACTCCTTCAGCATGTCACCATAATTCACAGTGACAACAAACAACTGGCCATGCTTACCCATGATCCCTCACAGCAAATAAGTGAGAGAAGAGAGATATATTGGGTGCAGCATAGAGAGGAGAAACTGTCATGTGAATAAACCCATTATCTGTCATATCACAAGCTATTGTAATATTTTCTTAGATGTTATGAAGTCCTGCAGTGACATCCTGCAGTGTAAAAAGTCACAATTAATATTTTGCCGTACAGCTGTCATTTTTCCTGAAAGACAACAATGACGCTGATAATCAATACAGTCCTGTCAGAGGGGTTGATAGGTTGAGTAATAGTAGGCTGGTAACCTCTGCTCCAAGGCAAAGGAAAAAAAGACAAAGGTGGAGTTAGGGGGCAGTTTAAGTTTCACACCCCTTCTCAAATACAGCACTCAGTTTCAGGTTTTGTAGAAGTATATGGAACATTTTCCTCCCTGTGAGGCAGGGGTGGACAAAAAGATTGGAGGGGGATAGGCAGAACAGGAAGAATACTAATACGCAGAGAAACAGGGATGAAATGAAAATACGAGGGAGGAGGGTAAGCTGGGAAAACAGGGGAGAGCAAAAAGGGAATGTGACCTAGGTTCAATTGAAGTCTAGGCATAAATCAAGCTGAGGGGCCATATTGTTCTTTTGCAGAGAGGAGTCACTTTTGAGGATTGATGTGCAAATGTTACTGATCAGTTGTTGTTTATCTAGCATTAGCAATAGGAGACAAATCAGTCACGGTATAAACATTAACCAGGGTACAGAGAGCTAGATGGCAGGAAAAGTCTTTCAGGGAAAATGCCAAAATGCACTGAAACATGGAATGACAAACAGGCTAACTTCTCAACCGAATGCCCTGGGAGTGTAAACAGTTAGTGGAGAAAGGCGGCCTTAACCTTTAGATCACTTTAACAGGAAGTTCCCACAGAATATGAGGAACTGACCAAATATTTACTAGGTATCTACAGAGGCCCAGAGAGGTAAGCAAGGAAAAAATTGCTGAAGTCTGTTGTGTTCATGGCTTAAGAACAGGTGAAAAAAGGTGAAGAAGGTCTCACTAAGACAGTCTTTCACACATGCGTATATATAATTTTTTTTTAAAAAACTAACTGCTGACTAACTAATTACAGGATATTTTAAAAATATTTTTTACTTCTCAAATTTGGTTTGATGGATAAAAAAATAGAAACTTTATTAACTTAGAAAACTTTTTTTTTAAAGTCTGTCATCAAAACTTTTTTGCACCTGGAAAAGCTTTTTTCAACCTTTCTGACAAATGAAAAAGAAAGCTTTGAATGATTATCTTAACAAAACTTTAGTTTTTCACATGGATTTTTCCTCAAGTGTTTCCCAGCTGAGGCAAAAAGAGGAACTGGGAGAACATTTCGGAAGTAAAACTTTTTTTCACTTCTTTTACTGTCATTTGCCTCTTGGGGCTTCCATACATTTGTCTCCAGCTTCATTTCAGCTATAACTGAAAAAAATCTGAACATTCAAAAATGATTTTAGTCACACAGATAGAGCATTGTTATATGAAAATTTTGACCCCAACAAAAACTCTGAAAATGAAACTAAAAGCATGTTGCTTTTTAGTACTAAAGACTATGACTAAAGACTGTGATTTGTTGATATTATGTTTTTAAATTAAAACAGTTTTACACTCCAAAAATGTGGCTTTGCTGAAAGGATATTTGGTGGCAAACTAACTTCCTTCTGGTTTTGGTGGTGGCATGTGTGTTTGTTGGCAGTCTTGTGTACTTGACTGTTGTCTACAACGGGAACTTGTTCATTTGCCTGCAACAGCACAGAGATGCATGCAAGAAAGTTCTCCCATCTGTAACATTTTTCCTGTGGTTAGTATTGACAATTAGCTGCCCGCAATGATACTGACAGAGGGGATGTTTAGATGCGTGGTTACTGTTATTGTTACATGTAACATCAGATATTTACTTTTAATTTTCTTACAGACAAGCGTTTTTCCATAGCTATTATGTTGGTTAGAGTTATAGAGTGCAGTCCAGCGGAATATTTCTGCACAGTGTTATCACTGAAGACAACCAGAAAGCACACTGATGACAAATGAGCTGATTTAATTTCTTCTGCCTCATGCGAGAAGATGGACGGTAAGTGAGCAGCTACCATCTGGGAGTCAGGTTGCTTGGCTGGCGGGTAAACTCTCCCTGTGGTGCGGGGAGCTGGGAGGGGGTTGGCCATGTGTCCCCTCTGAGGGGGGCACAGGGGTCCTGGTGGGACTTGTAGCCTGTGACCATGATGCCTGTTACCCTGACCCAGAGCAGCCACCCCTCACCCCAAACAAGACGCACGCATCCAAACACACATATGCACAATACCAGGTCAATGGCCACTTGCTCAATCCATTAACACTCTGTTAGCTTTTATATGAGCTTACAATGTTATGAAAAGCACACGTCCAAAGGTTGAAATACAATGGAAAAGCTGGCTTCCAGATTCACACTCAGGGTCTGGTATCACTTAGTAATGCCAATATTCTGTTCATCCAGTAAACAAGTACAAAACAAACAAAACACAATTAGCAATTCGCCTTCTGCTCATCAGGATCCCCTTTTTAAATTTACATTAAGAAAACAGAATTTTTGTTTTAATACTCCCAATACGTGCTGGTCTCAATGTCAAACACTGAAGTCTATATTTACTGACGTTATCAAGTTATGATGATGTGTAAATTATTACACTAGTGTCTCTGTAGTATAGTGGTTTACACATTTGCCTTACAAGCAAAAGGTTCCTGGTTTGATTCCAGGTGGGGACACAAGCCCCCCCCTTCATAATACAACCCTCACCATGGAGGGTTGTATTATGAAGGGCATCTGGTGTAAACCTATGCTAATATACTGATGTGGATTAATCTGCTGTGGTGACCCCTTGGGGAAAATACAAGGGAGCAGCTGAAGGTACATTATTATCAAGCTAGAAGACTAATTGCATGCACATAATGCATAGAGCATCAGCTAAGAGTTGATGCAGCAAAGCTGATGGAGTTACGGTGTAAAAAAGACAAAGCTTCATTTAAGTAAAAATGTCCATTTTTTCACCAGATTCCAGTAAGACTACAGTATGACTCAATGTGTTATCTGTGTTTTATACTGATAATTATTATGAAACTAGACAGTTTGGGTTGTATTGACCTGGCTTCCAGCATTATCTTGCATCTGTTTTTGTTGTTCTGTTTTTCAGACTGCTTGATGTAATGCAGAACCAGACAAATTGTAAATGAAACCAGTTACAGCTACTTGAGGTTATAGTGACCTGGTTTTCAAGGACTTTCCCTGTCTCTGTTATTGTCTTTGTCAGAATACACAAAGGTTAAGGAGCATTCAAAGCTGCTAAAGAAAGCTTCCATGCTGGACCACTCCAAGAAATATATGAAGCAAATCACATGCACATGAAATCAAGTGAATGCATTAAGTACATACACACACTGTTGTAATGGGGCTTTGTGAGAATAAGAGCAAGTGTGGGCACATCTTCCCGTGGTATCTGGACTGTGTTTTTTGGGGGGCCATGGGCAGACTGCTGCTGGGGTGTAGTCTGAATAGGCTGGCGGCTGAGCTAAGAGAGCTGTGTGCACATGGCCTCCATGGCTAATCTGCTAATGTATTCCAGAGGTCAGGAGGGTTTTGCACCAAATCAATGGAGGGATTTACACAGCTTTCCCCTGGAATGTGCTCCGTCCGCACTCAGCTTCGGAGAAAACATCCACCTCTGCTTTGCTAGGCTGTCCAATTTTCCACAGCATTTAACCACTAGAAAGGAAGAGTGAATTTGAAAAAGGATAGGTGCAGTAAAGTGCTCTCTAACACGTCTTCTCTTGTTTATATGTCCACCACAAAACGTTTGCGGCAAAGTTTTGCTGCTAAGATGTTTGTCTGACCATATACAACCTCTTTGCTCACTGACACTGAGACAACCAAGCAGTGATGCAAGATAGTGCTCTGCTATTGAATACAAAGTGAAAAAGCAATAGAAAGGAAGAAATGAAGAATACATGAGAGCAGAATAGGTCTTTGTTTAGATTCTTGTCTTCTCTTCTACAACTTAGTACAATTTTCTAAAGATAAGTGAGGGAACAAGGCATTGACATTTTGCATTGCGACTGCAGACCAACTGAGAAAACCTAACATTAGCGCCTATAGTCTGTCTGCACTCATAAGGTCAAATGTTCTCTCTGAAACTTTCAAAACGTTCACTAAAAATGGGCAGTGGTGTGGAACATCATGCTGTTCAAACTCTTAATGAGGTTTCTTCCCAAACAGAGAGTGCACAGAGCTGATCCTCAATGCAGCCAGATCTCCTGAAATATTCATCAACCTATTTAACCCTTCATCTGAAGTAAAAATACACAAGTACGTACAGTTTTTGTGCATCCATTTAAAGCTAATTGCAGATAGAGATATTATGTGACCCTCCTTCCTCACCAAAACACTCCCTCTTTTCCATTAGGCTGTAAAAATGCAGGTGAGAACACACAGTCAGGAGGGAAAGCAGCTCACTCTACAGCATAGCACTCAGTTTCTGATGTGAGATCATGGGAGATATTTCCATCTCCTTATCTGTGGTGTGTTCATGGTGTTTTACTCAAATGTGTGTCAGTCAGGTCTTGTGTGCGTAGGAATGCACCCGGGCTATGCAGAGCGTGATCCCTCCTCTTGTCTCTTTCTGTGGCTGTTGGATCAGGCCAGGCTTGGGTCATAAATAAGCTGAGCCCAGACAACCAGACGCAGAATAAGGGGTCTGGCCTTAAATCCAGACAGCCCAGCATGGACCAAACCAACCACAGACACACACAGAATCAGTAAGACTCACTTTCACTGCCCTTAAACTCTGTATAAAGGTCACAGGTCAGCTTTGTATAAATATGTTCAGCTGCGTAAGCTTTGAAAGTGAGAGTGATGTTCTTCACAGAGATGTTTCATGTTATTCTTTCACATATATGTCTCAGGGTGAGACGTGTTTTTTGTATCCCCTATGTGGAAGGCTGATAAAAAGGAGAGGTTTGTGTTAATAGTGGATTTACAGTGTAAGCCTCTTTGATGGGATGAGCCATGAAGGCATACACAGTAAAGATCATCACCTAGTGCTGCAGATATCCCCCCACTGTGATGTAATTGTCTCCTCTTAAATGAATACTTTTCTGAAACTTTTCAAAATACTCTTATTCTGTCCTTTGTTCATCAAAACTTCTCTTCTCTCTAACTTTTGCTATGTTCCTTTATCTAAAACCCAATCTGTCTGCTCACTGCACTGCTGCAATGCTACATGATCTGTTTACCAATACTGTGTTCAGCTGCTGGGTAGAGGGAGAGAAGTGACTAAAAGGCAGTTTGAGAGGAATTGGATTTGACTTACACAGTTAACCTCAAGCTCACTATTTGACTGCAGTACAAAGGGGATTTGATGGCCTCAGGAAAAAGGAATATTTCAATACTGTAGCCCATTTATTTATTCCATTTATTTTTCACATTTTTGCATGGCAGCTCCTAACATTGCCAACCACAAACTATGCTACGCAAGAGGTTACTGCTTTTTTTAAAAGCATATTGATTGAATGCAAAAGCCACACTTTCCAGTTTTCTTCTGACTGTAGTTTCATAAAGACCTCAGAGAGGGACTGAACAACTCATCTAACTCTCAAACAGAAAGTTAAAAAGTATAAGCTGACCTATTGGTGAAGTTGTTTGCTACATGATAAGATTAAGCTTCATCCTACTATTTGAATGTGTATCCTAACTCATCAAGGTCACCCACAACCCCCCATTTGCTCATCTTCCCCTTTCCGCATCTCCTCATCTCCACCCCATCCTTCTGAATGACATGATCTCTCCATTCATCTGGCTGAGCGTTTCCTTTGCATGGAGTGATGGGGGGTCAGCAGTTTGATAAACCCATAAAAGGCCCCCATGTTAGCCCATGAAGGCCCCGGATGGCCTCTGACACCCATTCCCACAGCCCGCCTGTCTGTCAGGCAGTCTGACTGACAGGCCCTGTCACCCCACCCCCTGAAGGTCACACCCACTCTAGCTACATTCGTCCCCCTGAAAAACCCTCACACACTAAACATCAGTTGGTCTGGTCTGCCACTCGTTAATATGGCCGACAAAAGCTGCAGCCTCAAACTCTTGCCCCTTGTCAGTTCACCAGCATGGGAGGAGGGGAGGAGAGAGTGTGGGCATGGTGCCCAGTGTCTCCACCTCATACAGTCATGAACAGTGTCTCTCTCTGTCTTTTCCTCTGGCCCTTCAGACTCTTTGTAAAGCAAGAATGCACCATGCTAAATCTGCCCACACTGCATAGTGGGTGGTGTGAAAAGGCTGACACTGATGCCACCCTCCCTCTGTACAATGACACCGACAGTCCTGGCAGGATGCTGGGAGCCTGTGTCCTACAACATTAAAGGGTATTTAGTAGTAATTTGGTTAATGGCCATTATGCCATGATGTATTTTTACACATTTCAGTATATTTCACCATTTAAAAAAAGACAAGCCAGATAATGAAACAGTTCTCATTTAGAAGAGCACCAGGGATTCCTAAACTTTTTAGGGCCAGGGACTAAATACCACATAGAACATTTTTCAAGAGTCCATTCCTATGATTGACATGATGTGTCAATATCTTACCAGAGTTTCTGTTGGCCCAAAGACAATGTGGGTTGGAATATTTTTATATTTATGCACTTTTTAATAATACAGAAAAACTTTATGATTGATAGTTATTCTGAAGGTCCCTGGACCCCATTTTGAAAACTGCAGCCACTGTATCATTGCCAGATTTTCTTTGAAAAGTTTTGGTGATTTTCTCATTTAGCTTTCTCCCTTTCCGCATTAAACTTTGCATACAGCTACACTCTGCATCTGTGCATGGCTAACTGAAAGCAAATCAGCTATAAAGAAAGTTCATCAAACTGTAGAGAGATGCAAAAACAATTCAGCTGAACAATGCATGAAAAATTCTTGTGCATCTTGCATCTACTGTATGCACTGTGTGTGTGATCCCTGAAACTGACTAAAGATTTGTTTGCAATTGAGCTACAATTACAGCAAAGTTTAATGTTATGTTTTTGCAATTATGGTGTGAGTAAAAGTATAATTTTAGAACTTAGATGAAACTTTGGTTAGTCTTAGTAAACAATTCAAGTGTTGTCATAGGGGTTACCTACCTTGGAGGCTGCAAATATAACAGAAAAACAGTGTTACATACTTATATTTTTAAAAGAGGTTGACTTTTACCAGGCAAGGAGGATCTAATGAGTGTGTTATTGATAATTAGGAAAGTTTAAGGTATTTGGAATTTCTTTGGAGTATAACCAAAACAAGGGCTTAAAATAAATACTTTTAAAAAAATAACTTGGGATACTGCCCCTTTAGTGCAAAAAACAGTCATGTACAGTATATGGCAAACAGTATTGGGCCACCACATTACACCCACAGCAGCTTTCTTGACATTGGTTGGTCCTCAACACCTTTAAGGCCAAAGAACTGATCGTTGACTTCAGGAGGAGGAAGCCCGATCTGCAGCCCATCTACAGCGACAGGGAGTGTGTTGAGAGGGTGCCTAGCTTCAAGTACTTGGGTGTGCACATGGACGCAGACCTCAAATGGAGCTCCAACATATCTGCTATTATGAAGAAGGCCCAACAGCATCTCTACTTTTTGAGGCTCCTCAGGAGAATACACCTATGAAAGGGAGCTGCTGACTGTCTTCTACCACTGCTCCACTGAGAGTGTGCTGACCTATTGAATCTCTGTGTGATTTGCGAGCTGCACCATGGCAGATAGATAGATAGATAGATAGATAGATAGATAGATAGATAGATAGATAGATAGATAGATAGGTTCCTGATTCCTATTTTTTCTGCACCAATGTGAAATAGCTTCCCAATTTTGTTATACTATTGTACAAAGTATGACTTTGCAATGATAATAAAAAATTATCTTATCTTATCTTATCTTATCTTATCTTATCTAAATCCATAGTCATTAATATGGAGTCAATCCCTCATTGCAGCTGTAACAGTTTCCCCTCTTCTGGAAAGGCTTTCTACAAGATTTTTGAGTGTTTCTGTAGGAATTTTTCCCATCCATCCAGAAGAGCATTTGTGAGCTCAGTCACTGATTTTGGAGGAGAGAACCTGAGTTGCAATTTCCATTCCAGTTCAAAGGTGTTTGATAGTAATGAGGTCAGAACTCTGTGTTCTCCCACATCAAACTCATCCAATTGTGCCTTAATGCTTTCACTACAGTTGGCACATGCAGTAAGCCAGGTAATGTTCTCCTGATATTAACTAGACTCATCTATCTGACTGCCAGATACAGAGGAGTGATCAGTTACTCCATAGAACACATTTGCACTGATCCAGAGTCCAGTGGTGGCGTGCTTTACACCACTCCACCTGACATTTGGCATTGTGCTTGGTGATGTAAGGTCTGCATGCAGCAGCTCAGCCATGGAAAACCATGCCATGAGGCTTCTAGTGCACAGTTTTTTGCTGATGTAAATGCCAGAGGAAGTTTGGAACTCTGCAGTTACTGAGTCAGCAGAGCACTGGTGACTTTTATGGACTATGCAACTCTGAGCACTTGGCAACCCCATTTTGTAACTCACTGATAATTTGTTATAAGTGGTCTGCCACTTCAGCTTTGATCCGATTTAATTAAAGTTAATACTCATACACCAAACTGCAGTCTGTTGCAAACGCTTGCAGTTTTTTCAGTTTTCTTGTTCCCTATATTTCCTTAGTCTTTCTTTTTTAAATGTTTATGTTCCCTTTTCAACAATGCTGGTTGAGAATATTTTTGCCATCGCTGCTCACCTCTGCAATGCCAAGGCCGGCATCACGGCCAGTCCAATGGACATTCCAGCTGATATCTAGAAAAAACACATTGTAGATGCAGAGGTGGAAAGAAGAAGAGACCGAAGAGAGACAAGGTGAGGCGGCAGAGGGCAACTGCTGGTATAACCCCGCTCATATTCACAACAAAGAGCACATTTGTAGCCCAAACATTGAAGTGTGTTGTCAGACTCCAACCATATTATTTACCACGTGAGTTTTCACACACCATAATAGTGACTGTTTCTGTTCCTCCATCCACTAATCCCACCTCTGCATCTGACACAAAGAACTGTGCAACAGCCCAGTTACAGACTGAATGCCTGAGTGTGCATATTGCTATCTCTGGGGACTCATACAACATCACGACAGCTGTCCCACCAAAGGTGAGAGGACAATAGATCTGCTGTATGCAAACATTAAGGATGAGTACAGCTCTTCTGCCCTCCCCCAGTTCAGTGAATCAGATCACAATCTGGATCACCTCACTCCTTGTCATGTCTCTCGTTAAGAGGCAGCCTGTAACCATGAGGACAGTGAGGAGATGGTCAGATGAGGCTTGGTGACTGACTAGCAGGTATTCTGTGAGCTGCAGGGAGAGGATATTGGTGGGCTCACAGAATTAATCACAGACTATATCAACTTTTGCACTGATGCCATAATCCCATCAAAAACTGTTAAGTGTTAAGCAAACAACAAACGTTGGGTGGCAGAGGATATTAAAGTACTCCTCAACAGGAAGAAGAGGGCCTTCAGATCTGGAGATAGGGAGGAGGTGAGAAGAATTCAAAAGGAACTATAATCATCAATTAGAGTAGCCAAGGACAATTATAGGAGGAAGCTGGAGTGGAAACTCATGGTCAGCCCCCTAATGAACCCCTCCATTTTGCTTACCAGCCTCAACTTGGAGTTGAGGACGCCACTATCTACCTGTTCAACCACGTCTGCACTCACCTGGACAAGCCACTGTGCATTCAACACCATCAAGCCGCCTCTCCTGGGCGAGAAGCTGACAGCGATGCAGGTGGATGCCTTCCTTGTGGCCTTGATTATTGACCACTTGGCTGGCAGACCACAGCATCTTCAGCACTGTGCTGGACAATCTGGTCAGCACCACCAGAGCCGCTCAGGGGACCGTGCTCTCTCCCTTTCTTTTCACCTTCTGCAGCACAGACTTTAGCTACTGCACAGAGACTTGTCCCCTTCAGAAGTTTACTAATGACTCTGTAGTAGTAGGGCATGTCAGACAGGGTGATGAAGAAGAGCACAGGACTGTAGTGGGCAACTTTGTCACGTGGTGCAAACAGAACCATCTACAGTTTAACGTGACAAAGACTAAAGAACTGGTTGTGGACATGAGAAGAACCAAAATACCTGTGACCCCTGTTTCCATCCATGGGGTCTTGTGGGACTACAAATACATTGGTGTTCACATTGACAATAAACTGGACTTCACTGGACACACATAAGCCCTCTACAAGAAGGGCCAGAGCCAGCTCTATTTTCTGAGATGACCCAGGTCCTTCAATATCTGCTGAAGGATGCTCAGGATTTTTTACAAGTGTATGGTAGCCAGTGCTATCCTTTATGCTGTAGTGTGCTAGGGCAGCAGACCAAGGGTAGCGGATACCAACAGACTCAACAAACTGATCTGCAAGGCCAGCAAGGTAGTGGGGTGTGGAGCTTGACACTCTGACAGTGGTTTCAGAAAGGAGGATGCTGTCCAAGTTAAGGACAATACAGGACAATACTTCACACCCTCTCCATGATGTGCTGGACAGGCACAAGAGCACATTCGGCAGCAGACTCATTCTGCTACGATGCGCCACAGAATGACACAGGAAATTATTACTACCTGTGGCCATCAAACTCTATAATTCCATCCTGTGACACCTTGACTAGTTCTTTCCGTCACCATAGGTTGTATATATTGTATAAGGTGTTCAACTTTGTAGTTATTTATGTGACATATTGCACTTTATACATACATGCTTATATAGTTTAATCTTCATTTTCAACCTTTTAGATTTATTTTTATTTATATATAACTGAGCGTCAGTAACAAAATGCAATTTCCCCCCTGGGATTATTAAAGTACTCTGATTCTGATTCTAAGTTAAAACTGTGTGAATCATTTCATTTTGAACCTGTTCAAAATAAAAGATTAGCCACTAGTAATATCCTAATTCTTTCAGTCTGTCCAGGGTTATTACAATCTGGGTACTCAACTGCAGCCTCATAAATTACAGACTGAAGACTGGGGGGTGAGCATCCCGGCCATTGGAGGCCAGTTCTGTCTGGAGACACAGTGTGATGGAAAGTTACCCCAGCCAGCCAGGAATTCATCTCACCCTGTCTAAAGCCAGCTGCCTTAAAGAACAGGGGGAGAATTAAGAGGAAACTTATGGGAGGGAGTGAAGCAGCTTTCTGTCAGGAGATGAGATAATCTGAAAGGGCAGCCTTGGACACACACAAACACATACACACACACACACACACACACACACACACACACAAACACAAATGCAGTGGAAAAACCATGGAAAAAAATGTATTTTGGCAGAGCCACATGAGGTGTTATCTTAAAAGGATAAAGAAGCTCTTCCCCTGTGAATGAGCTTCAGTTTGTGAAGGTAATTTTCTTCAGCAATGACAGTGTGGTTCTAGTGTGGTGACCCTGCAAGGATGATGCCAGTCATGGATGTCTGTCTTTGTCTCTGTGAATTTTACTCTATATATGTTTACTCTATATAAGTTAAGGAGGAGCATCATCCACAGCTCAGCTTTGTCCCTCATCCATACACCCAGTCTGACTCTCCTTGGTTTCCTTCTCACATGAGCTGCTATATCCTGTGTGGTGAAGCTGGCACCAAGCTTTGATAGCTTTTCTGCACAGACGTTTTTGATTTAAATGCTGAAGTTTTTCGGCCTTTCTACATGTGTGGCGTAGACCATCTTCTTCCCTTCTCTGTTTACTGAGTGGTAAAACTCAGAGGCCACAGACCAATGTGGGCTCAATTTTGAGGCTCCACATTTCCACCAGAAGGGAACCCATTTCATGAAGAATAATACTAATAACACAACCAAAGTCCAAAACACTTCCTTTCCCACAGAACTGTGGATCAGGTTTTTGTTATATTATTCTTCATATTACAGTATTGGTTCCAGAGGGCCTCATGAATACTAATCCAAAATTATCTAGTGCTTTACAGAGTGGTGAACGTAAAATTTATCCTAGCTCACAGCAAGAGTAGAGTTTACTGAAACCCCAAACAGACTGACAAATATCATCTATGCAGCATGTTGGGGCATTTTCGGGGCTTTTAAGTCAAAATACCCTCATCAAACAGTACAATTCATATCAGGGAGAGATGACTAAAATAAAAGGAGACAATTAGAAATAGAAAAGGGCAAAGAGAAGTATATTATGCAGAAGGTGAGAGAAGTTGAGTGAAAATGATGAGGAGCTGAAGAAAAAGGGGGAAGGAAAGGCCTGGTTTTCTTTTTCCTAACTCTGGATTCCTGGATAATGACTGGGCTGTAATGGTGCTGAGTCTCAGTTCGCCAAATGAAACAAGAGGCCAGCCAGCCCAATGATGTTTATTTCTCTCCATTTTTCATCTTTTCCTTTTTTCATTTGTGACAAAAAAATCATATATACAGAATCTGCATTTAATTTGAATGGCAGCCCACTGTACTGTTTGACTCCCTTTTTCTCATCTGCCACCATCTTTTGTACACTCAGCAAAATCTGTTGGCCAAAGCAGGGATTTGTGGCTTGCTAACCAGTGGAGGGGATATTTTCTGAGAAATCTCCTCTGCCAACAACTTTCTTCACTGTGGCCTCATATGCTGACCTGAGCAAGGGTCTTTGGAAGCACTGCAGAATGAGACTTTGGCCTGTGCTGCCTTTGTTTAGCACAGTGGAACATGGAGGCTTAACTTTGTAGTAGAGAAATATTTCTGTTTAATGCTGCATTTTGACTTGGATGAGTGCTGGCATGAAGGAATAGTCTATGATTCTCCCGTCATGCATCTGCAAAATAAGCAATAAACCTGCAGAGACCACTTTAAGCCAGCACACTCACGCACACTCAACAACCCCAGCAGTGTGGAACAGTTTGTGCTGATCAGTTCTGCGAGCCACTGATGGGCCCCGATCCAGCGGCGAAAGTCGCTGGATGAGACCAGGTCAGGCTGCATGCCATGGGGGATTTCTGGGATCAGTGAATCTCTCCTCCTATCTCAGTATGGCTCAGAGGCTCCAGCTTTTAGAGTGAGCGTGATCTCTGGCCACTGGTCCATATTTGCTTCAGTATATGGGCGCCATGTAACGACCACAAAGTCAAAACCCAGACAAGAAGTTTCTCTCCTCATCTGTTGGCCAAGCAGACCACATCAACCAAAGTATTTAATACAATTGTGGTTTATATTGATGTATTGACTGTTACCTGAACTCCCAGCACTGCACAATTTAGATAAATGTTTATTGTTTCAAATCAGACTCCAGCATATTTTTCAGAAGAGATTTTCAAAGTTATTTACAGTGCTTATTTTTGCTGAATTTTTAAATGTAAATAAAATGTTTACTCCCAATGGTGGTACAGTTTTCTCTCTGGAGAATCTTTACTAAAGATGGTTGAACAGTCCATGACAAACATTGTCTCCCAACCAGGGGGTTACCTCAAGGGTTGGAAAATGAAAACAAGAAGGATGTGCCAAAAACTTTAGTTCCTCTAGTGGTCACTCAAGGCTGGCTCCAAAAGCCCCAGAGACTCCCACGTTAAAATGCCCAAACTTCAGCATGAGATTAACATGTTTAAAGCCAGGTACAAAAACAGTTCTGGTGTCTATAGCTGATTTCTCTCTTCATAATAACTGCACAGGTTGTCCTTATTTTTTTTAGAACTCAACCCTTTGGATTTTGTCAAGGCTTAGTGTCAAGAGTATGGCCAGTCTGATTGACAAGCATGTCTCATTGCTGCTAATTCACGTCACTGAAGTGGACCTTTGTTTTTGGTGTTTGCTTCCTGGCTGGGTAGTTCAGTGTACTTATATCCCTCCAAGAAGTTTATGTTTCAGCTTTGGTTATGTAGGGTACTTTACACTTTATTGACTGAAGTAATGGGTCACACCTCTTAATTTTTAAGTTATTTATTTAACCAGGAAGTTAACTCTTGAAATTAAATATCTCTTTTGTGAGAGTGTCCTGGGCTGACATAGACAACATTACCGTAGCATGTTTTCCAAATGCAGGAGAAACTGTCGCTCCTGGCGATAAACTGCGCAAACACAGGGAGAACACACAAACCCTACACAGAAGGGCCCTATCTGGGTTTTAACCTTGGGCACTCTTGCTGTGAGGCAATGGTGCTAAGTGCTGATCCACCATGCTGCCTTAAATCATTGTATTTAGGTGTTTCATTCAGTCCCATTGCCACAGGTGTATAAAATCAAGCACCTATCCATGCAGTCCTCCTTGGCATAGATTGCCATGGCCATCACTGGACTCTGAAGCAGTAAAAACATGCTCTGTGAAATGACAAACGACACTTTTCTTCTGTCTAGCAGTGTGATGGACGAGGCTGGGTTTGGTGAATGCCCGGAGAATATTGCCTGCCTGACTGCACTGTCCCAACTATAAGGTTTGGTAGAGGAAGGGTAATTCTATTGGGTGTTTCTTCTGGGGTTGGCCAGGGCCCCTTAGTTCCAGTGAAGGGAAATCTTAATGCTTTAGCCTATCAAGACATTTTGGTAACTCTATGCTTCCAACTTTGTGGGAACAGTTTGGGGCAGGCCCTTTTCTGTTCCTGCATGACTGTGCCCACTGGATAAAGCAAGATCCATAAAGGCATAGTTGGATGAGTTTGATGTGGAAGGACTTGACTGGCCCACACAAAGCCTTGACTTCAACCCTATCCAGCTGTCATGTTTGGTCAGAAACAAACTCAAACGCAGGACGACAAGTAAAAGTTTGAATGAAGTTTATTGAGCAAAGACCGCTCGCTGGCTGAGGGTAGGCAAGGCAAGCTCTGAAGGGAAGCCAGGAGCGATGCAAAACATGAGCTGACCAGGCTCAGGAGAGACACAGCTAGATCCCAGGAACGAGTGTAGCTGGCGGGTGAAATCAGACAAACTGGCGACAAGCAGCGCCAGCGCAGCGACAGGTTCTCCAGGCGCAGAATGGAATCGGCGGCAGGTGTGGCAGCCCCAGTCCGCAGGTGTGAGCAATCAGCCAAAGCCGGCTGCCACACCTCCTGAAGAGCGATAGAGAGAGGGGGGGAGAGAGAGAAAAGCAACCACGCAACCGTCACAAACTAAACTGACAGGCCAGCCCAGAGGCGATCCTGACACCAGCACCTTTGGGATGAACTAGAACTCCAACTGTGAGCCAGGCCCTCTCATCCAAGATCAGTGTCAGACCTCACAACTGCTCTTCTGGATGAATGGGAAAAAATTCCCACAGACACACTCCAAAATCTTGTAGAAAGCCTTCCTGAAAGATTGGAAACTGCAAAGGGGGAACCGACTAAGTAATAATGCCTAGAATGGAATGTCAAGCTACTGTAGGGTAGTGTTGGCGCAATAATTTTGTTCATATAATGCGTCTTTGTTTGTGTAACATGTGCAACTTGCAAACTATACCTGCCATCCTGCTGATAACTTAGTAACCCACCTTTGATCCAAATATTGTCACTGACTAGAAAAAACAGCAGCAGCCAGAACACTAATGCTGAGGCTTCTAAATACCTTGTCCACAAATGGGTGACATCATAGTGTCTACACCCACCTTTTTTAAAGTCTAAGACCTCGAGCTTGAATTCTTTTCCAGACTCAGGTTGAGAAAAGCATTGTACTCCCATCTTCTTTTCCCTATCCATCCACGAATGGCAGCTCCACTAGCAGCCGCACCCTCTCCCACCCTTGCTCTGAGCCAGAAAGTTTGAGAGGCTGTGCCCATGCCCATTTTTGCCAGAAATAAAAATATTTGTTCAGTTAAGTGTTTCTGCAAATGTCAACAGCTACATGGGCAGTCGGTCAACTGGAGTTCAGGTGGCCTGGCCTTATGGAGTGATTTCAGTTCTGTCATATGATTTATCAGAGAAGAACACAGTTTGCTTCATCCACATGATTCCAGGACACATGAAAGGTATAGCAGAAGCTAGCAGAGGGCTCATCCTCCAAGCTTAACTTTGGCCCCATGGCACGCCTTTATTAGTCCTGTACGCATATTTGACTGAACAGTTGGGTTCAGACAAGGCCCGTGAAACATTTCTGACATTTCTTGAATGTGTGGCTAATCAGGAATGGTTGCTCATGTGTGGAGGATTTTTTAACTGGAGGGGATGAACAGAAAAAAGGGGGAGGTGATCTATACAACCATAGAAAACTTTGGTTGTAGAGCATACACAGGTGCAAATAATATTATGACTATATATTTAGATCTTGGCCACTGTTATCAGTATGATTTCATTTTTAAAAAACACACTGTTATATGGGTCAGCCATGTTGTCATTTTTAGATTTGACAGTAAGTACCTGTATAGTTGTTGAAATCAGCCATAAAAATACTGTTAATGATGGAAATTTGTTTATTAAGATATTATAAGCTATCAGATGGAAAGGCTCTACTCTTTATTGGTTACATTCGAGTGCCAGCTGCATTTGGAGCATGAAATGAGGTGTAAGTTAAACAGGTGAAAGAGAGTCCAGGAATGAGGTTTATCTTGTGAAGACAAAGGATGTTGACATAATGTAAATATTTCCATGCTGCTTGCTTTTAAGGTAATCATAGTTATTTACATGGAATTTCCACAGCACACACATATCCTGGTAGAGTGTGAAATGTACAAAAAAAAAACAGGACCATAAATAGTCTAGTCCCATACCTCTAGCCCCACTGCAGTTGTGTAGCCCATGTAGGCCATAAATATGTACATTTTTATATTCTCAATTATACAAGCATTTTTGTGTTCTCCTCTATGGGCCAGAACAGCCCCCCACCCCCCCAACTCAGCAGGTTGGTGTGACCATGCCAAGAGCTGCCCTCCACAACAACAGCAGCATTCAACAGACGAAGATTTAGAGCTCTGCAAATATTGGCTGTGCTGGCTTTTCATGAGCCAAGAAAAGGGGGAGGGATTGAAGTTTAAAAGAGGTGTTGTGTCGGTTGTGACTTTCACCTCTACCTACTCTAAACTTCTGGAAAATATGTTTTCCGTATCCCATAGAAAGAGGGTAGAGTTGACAACTAGAGGGAAATTTCTGCAGGGGACTTAAATGGGATTGATGCAGCAGAGAGAGAGAGAGCAAGTGAAAGAAGATTTAGATTCCCTACAGGAGACAGCACACATATTGAGAGGTGGGTCGACTCCTAGTACCACCCGACAGCTTTACGCTATTCACACTGACACATTAGTATTCTAATGCCAGTGGGAATATGTATGACTGCCTCTCAGAGAGAAAGAGTTGCACAGCTCTGTGCCAGAGGAAGAGGAGAAAAGACAATGATGGAGAGTAAGGGAGGGGTAAATAGGAGAGAGACATTAATGTGGCAAAGAGCTGTAGGGAAAGAGGGAGGAAAAAAACACCAACACATCAAGGGGGGTTTTATATGATGACAGTTTATCCCCCTGAAGTTATTATCTGTGTCTCCATGACCGCACAGCATCACTTTAGGAACAGATTGCCTCTCTTGTCCCTCTCTCAGGTCAGAGCACACTGGTTAACCATTATAATCAGACAAATGATTTGATAACGATGAATTACTGCAGAATTCGTTGTTCAGTCCAACATGTTTTAATGTGCTCACATGCAGTATTTAATGTAAAAAAAAATACTCCTTTGCATATAAAGGGGTCACTGATTCACACAAATCAAGTGACATCAATAAAACTGACTGAAAAAGCAGTGCGTAACAATTAAGGTGATCTGTAATCAAAAACTGAGTCTGATATACATGTCATGCATTTTATAGTGTAAAACACTCTAGGATAATAATAACTATGTGTTTGTTCACTTCCAAAAAAGATAATTGTATCTACAGTGTTAGCGCATCGTCTTCCACAGGAGCTACCATGTTATGGACCATTAAATGCTATCACAATGCAGAATGGCTATCATTACTCATTGGCAATAATTCATTACTTTCATGGTATAAAAACTGAACTCCTAATTCCTAAATCTTATTCAATTCATCTGCATTTCTAATTCTTAATTATATCTACATACACAAACCTCTTGTGGATGCAGTTGTGGAAGACTCCATTTTGTTCCCTGACACCACCGTAGGTTCTCCAACACCTTTGGAGGGGGAGTGAAAACAGTTATTCAGTTGTTGCAGTCTGCATTCAGATGTCAGTAATTGTTACACACTGCTCCTTTAATCTATTAAGAAAGTATTTTTGCACATCTATGTTCTGCATGGAGATGCAGCGGTTAGCACACCTCACAGCAAGGAGATTCCTGGTGTCTTGGTCAGCTGGGGCCTTTCTGTGTAGAGTTTGCATGGTTTCTCTCTGTGCCTGCATGGGTTTTCCATGGTATTCCAGCTTCTTCCCACAGTCCAAAGGCATGCATGTATGGTTAAGTTCTTATTCTAACTTGGCTATATGGTACAGGAGGTAGATGAAGCTCATAGAATAAGAAAAAAGCACTGTACAGTATGAATGTATGGTTAAATGTGGCCTGTAGTATAAAGCCCTTTAAGTAGTTAGTGAGATTAGAAGAGCCCTTTATAAATGCCAGTCAATTTCCATTTCCACATAAATTCCCTGCATGTGTCACACATGCATTTGGAATTTAATCCAGTTTGCAAATAAATCATGTGAGCTTAAACAGTTTACCCTTAGCACCAGGATGCCTAAACATACTATATATACACAACAACCTGATGCTTGTGAATATTTTTACTATGTCCAACAGTGAGTTGGATCAACTGGAAGCCCCATGTCAAAATACATTTTCTATGGTCCCTTAATAACACAGTCTAATCACTTTAGTTTTGTCTCTAGGGACACAATGTCTCCTCTCATGTCCTGTATCCTACCAAGGGGGCTAGAGAGCAGTCCAGTGACAGTGTGTTGAATTTGGGTGACAGGCCCCCAGTGTGAGTTGGCGCCCCCCGAGGCCTTTAGATAATCCCCAGGAGAAAGGACCTGCATTTAGGGTGTGATACGCTTAATCCGGGAGGGGACCTCATTCACAAAGGAGCCCTGCACTTCCTCTGGGCTGGAAGCTTCCGCTGGTCTGGTGGGCCCGGCGTGGGTGCCATTACAAACATGCGCTTATAATACATGACTACATTACAATGGAGCAACACAAGAGACATAGACACACACAGATAGTGTATGCAATGATGGAAAGGGGACTGAGCATGGGCGAATATAAAAACATGCAACATGTAAATTCACACAGGCCTTACAGCAAGCAAATCTAAACAAGCAGCCCACACACCCAAGAACCATCAAGAGTAAACACAGTACACACACACATTGTGCATACTGTGGGCTGAGGGAGTGTTTACATTCTGCCCAGGGTACGATGAAACAAAGCTTGCATGCAATGTAGAAAGATTAGCTCAGGACCAAAAAGAGAGAGATCAAATAGCTAGCTGCCTACAGATAGTCTCAAATTTACAAACAGGAAGACAGTGTCATCTAATAACCCCTTCTGATACTACATAAAGTCCTGGGTTACTCATACATACAGGAGATTTGATCAAGGGATGCCGGTGGATGACGGATATGCTTCAACTACACTGCCCGACAGCATTTGTGCTCCTACCGTAAGGGAAAAGAAGCACTTTTTAAAAAAAGATAAAATCTGTTCTTTCCTAAACACATTTTCTCTCTTATTTACCTCAAAAGCAAATAACATTTAGAGGCATTTACGTAAACAGCTGAGGGATATTATTCCATTTTTCTCTGACATGATTCCACACGCAAGTTTGGATTAGACATTCGGAAAAAGGGAAAAGCTTAGGCATGGAGTCTCTTTTTCCTCATTTTCAGATTTGCTTTTCCTTCCCATACCATTTCACGCTGACACATCCTCTTTCATCTGACCACAATACCTCTGTGGAGCAATGGCAAATGACAGCAAGTGGAGAAAACTAGGACAGTTTTTCTGCAGAGAAAATGCCAAATCTTCAAATAAATAATGATTTACTTGAGATTAAACTAAGATTTAACTGTGGTCACTGCTTACATAACACTTCAACAGTGCACAGCCTTCAACTAATTCTGGCACAACATCAACTGATACTTCAGTTGCTTTCATCTTTTACATCTCAACTCAATCTACAAAAGTTTGGGGTCACTTTGAAATGTCTTTGTTTTTGAAAGAAATGTAACTGACAGTTAATGTGGTAATAATTCACTTTATCATCATTCTTTGGTTTTATATTAATTCACTCATGATTTTTAAGTGAAAAGTTCATGGAATGTCTAAAAAAGGCATGCAGAGGCTCATTTTAAGCAGCCATCACTCCAGTGATATACAAATATATCCTATTAAAACGCTAAGTGACCATTTTACAGCTAAAACAATTGTGCCAATTAAAAAATGTGGGCTTTCTGTGGGCTTGATTCAAAATACCACTCAAAAGAAGAACTTTGGAAATTCATTCACCTCGCCAAATTCACCACAGAACACCACAGCAAATCATTCCTACCCGTGACCATCAAACTCCACAACTCCTCCCTTTAATACCTGGACTGTTTTTCTGTGGCCATATCTGTATATAGTATTTAATGCATACATATTACACTTTCTACATTAAGGCTAATTTACTCTTATTTCATTTTCTGTCTTTCACATATATTTAAATTTACTATTTTACTGTCTTAACTTTGAATGTTTATGGGAAAATTGCACTTTTTACAAATAGGTTTATACAGTTTATACCATTTCATTTTCTATATGTTCATAAAAAAAAATATCCCCTCTCACCCCTGTGGGCGGTCTATCCTTCATGCTCGGGTCCTCTACCAGAGGCCTGGGAGCTTGAGGGTCCTGCGCAGTATCTTAGCTGTTCCTAGGACTGCGCTCTTCTGGACAGAGATCTCAGATGTTGTACCTGGGATCTGCTGGAGCCACTCGCCTAGCTTGGGAGTCACTGCACCTAGTGCTCCGATTACCACTGGGACCACTGTTACCTTCACCCTCCACATCTTTTCGAGCTCTTCTCTGAGCCCTTGGTACTTCTCTAGCTTCTCATGTTCCTTCTTCCTGATGTTGCTGTCATTCG
>VUQH01025807.1:2600-15214 GCA_015106775.1 Etroplus canarensis
CCAGATCCGGATCTGGATCCAGGATTTTTTTTAAGGATTCCGTAACACTGTGTCCCAATTCACTGGCTGGATTGACGCTGTCTGATTATATCACAGAATGGCGACAAAGGACGTTCCATTTCCAAGGCTCCATCAAATGCGTCCTCCTTTCCCAGAAAGGGTTTGAGGGACAAACTGAGTGGATCCTTTGTGCCCGACCCTATTCCTTGCGCACCAACAGCTATCTGTTATATTTTCCAAAACATGGCAGACAGCTTAAGAGACACAGCCTAGGAATACACTTTTACAATATAATATTGGGTTTCATCTCACTCAAATATGTATTCGTCTTCTTCTTGTTCTTTTGGCTGCTCCCGCTAGGGGTCGCCACAGCGGTCATCTGCCTCCACCTAACCCTATCCCTTGTATTCTTATCTGTTACACCAACCCTCTGCATGTTCTCCTTCTTTACATTCATGAACCTTCTCTGTGGTCTACCTCTCTTCCTGCTCCCTGGTAGCTCCACTTTCAACATCCTTTGTCAAATATATCCAGTATCCCTCATCTCTGCCACCTCCAGCTCCACCTCCTGTCTTTTTATCGGTGCAGCCATCTCCAAACCATCATAGCAGGCCTCATTACTGTCTTGCAAACCTTTCCTTTCATTCTTGCTACTATCCTTCTGTCATAAAGCACCCCTGACACTTGTCTCCATCCACTCCACCCTGCCTACACTCTCTTCTTCACCTCTCTTGTGCTCTGTCTGTTGGTTTTGATGGTTGATCTTAGTTATTTAAATTCATCCACCTTCACTACCTCTACTCCTTGCACCTTCACCGTTCCACCTGCCTCCCTCTCATTCACACACATGCATTCTGTCTTACTGAAATACCTCACAGTACAAATGTTAAAATAACGACGAATCTTAAAACATTAGGCAAAGTTAGTGATTTGAGTCATTATTTCTCATGCGCCTCAGCTGTTTGGTCCCCCCTAAACATATACTGTTCAAAAGTTGAATTAAATCTTACAGAGACTGTGGCTGTTTTATGGATAATACTAAAAATAAATACAGTAGTGTCCCCCATAGTGTAGTGGTTTAAGCATTCAACGCAAAAGCGAAAGGTCCCTGGTTCGTTTGCAGGTGGGGACAGAAGCCCCTCTCACAATCTAGAGTTGTGTCAAGAAGGGCATCTGGTGTAAATTAGCCAAATTACCAGTTCAGATTAAAACTGTGGCGACCCTTTGGGGAGAATACAAGGGAGCAGCTGAAGGTTACTAAAAATAT
This sequence comes from Etroplus canarensis, assembly GCA_015106775.1. Taxonomy (NCBI): domain Eukaryota; kingdom Metazoa; phylum Chordata; class Actinopteri; order Cichliformes; family Cichlidae; genus Etroplus; species Etroplus canarensis. Next base: position 3,868 of record VUQH01025807.1, read on the forward strand.
AGACAGTGCTTAACAAATTTATTAGACTACCACCCAATGTAAGATTTCTCTCACAGCTGCCCTAAATTAACAGCACTGGTAATTACCAAATATTTATTATGTTTCCGTAATGGTTAATACACCAGTATGTGTAAGCTCTTTTACCAAAATGATATTTTTGATGCTAAAATGTAACTGTTATTGTTATGCATGAATTTTCAAATGCACTGTTTTACAACAAACAGAAAAAAGAGTAAAGCACATTATTATTTCTTGGTTAAGATGTCAAATTATAGTTATTTACTGGCATTCCTGAACAGAAACATTAGTTTTAGTGGTTGAATGTTATGCTTGATTAATTTTGGGCTTCTCAGAGAAGCCCAGCGAGTGGCTTAAATTTGGGTATAAAAAGGTGAATTCAGTTCCCGTTTAAAATATTAAAACATGAACTCAGTGAAAAGGAAAGAGTCTGCATTAAAGCACTTCATGATGCTGTATTCTCTTTCTCATTTTTATGACAGGTGGTCTAATATATTTGTTAAGCAGTGTACATAGGTAGACCACCAATTATTGGTTTCACATTACCAGATTTTTCTTTTTCTTTTATTAAACCTCAAACTAATAATAATATTACTGCAATTCCAAGTTGTATAAGCATGTTTTCACTGTCAAAGAAATCAAATATATCCAAAATAAAGACATAATTCACTGGCCACTTTATTAGGTACATTGGTTCAACTGCTTCTTAACACGGAGATCTCATTGGCCAATCATTGCATTTAGGCAGGCAAAAAGACCTGCTGAAGTAAAAAATCGAGCATCAGGAATGAGGAAGATAGATGATTCAGTAGCTCTGAATGTGGCATGGTTGTTGATGCCAGACAGGCTGGTCCGAGTACTTCTGATGAACTTCTGGGATTTTTCCAGAAGTTCAGAGGGCTCACAGAGAATGGTCCAAAAATGAGAAAATATCCTGAAAACAGCAGTTCTCTGGGCCAAAATGCCTTCTTGATGCCAGAGGTCAGAGGAGGATAGCCAGGCAGCTTCAAGCTAATAGGAACGCAACAGTAAGAATCTAATGCTATCATTGGCTTTGAGGAATGGTTCCAGCACCTTGTTGAATCTCTTCCATTAAGAATTAAGGCAGCTTTGAAGGCAAAAGGTGGTCCAACTTGGTGCCAGTAAGGTGTACCTAATAAAGTGGCTGTGAGCATAGGATTATTTTACCTAAAGAAAACAGAAATTCATGGATTGTTCAGCCTTGGTGGAGGTATGTAGTCTCGGACTGCTCTTGCATGAACATTGCGATCCAGACCACAAAGAGTAGAGATTCTTGTGAAAATGTGAAAATGAAAACATGCCCATAAAACAGCAAATGACCTTTAGCATAATTTAAGTGAAGTCCTGTGAGGTGATCATTGTGTGCAAGTTTCACTAAAATCTGACCCATACAACAGACGGAAGCACCTGGGTGTTTGTCTGAACAATAACTGGACTGGGCAGACACTTCTAAAGGACTCTAGAAGAAAGGACAGAGTAGGCCGCATCTACTGAGGAGTCTTAGGCCCTTTAGGGTGCAGGGAGCACTCCTAATGACAGTCGGTGACTCCAGCCCTGTGCTGTGCTGAGATGTCCACTTGATGTAGTAGAAGTGAAAAGAGAATGATAGCTAAGCTATTATCTCTGATGGACAACTCTTCCCATCCCTATGCACGACACAGTGACATCACTGGGCAGCTCCACTAGTGACAGGTTGTTTCACCTGCGGTGTCTCTGAAGGAAAGGTACAGCAGATTCTTCCTTCCTGCTGCAGACTCTACAACCAATATGTGTAAATATGAAAATAATGTAAAAAATGTTTGACATTACCATATGGTCTTCCAGTACCACACGGTCTAACTTTTTACCTGTAATATTATTCTAGTTTCTATTATCCAAATATTTCTATTTCTTCTTCTTCATATTGTTTAAAATCTAAAATCTGACTAGTACTCTTGGAGAAGCAGCAATTTTGGTGGTGGCAATGGCTAAGTCCATCAGAGGACCTGGTTGGGAACGAGAGGGTTGCTGAGGCTGCCGGCTGAAGACCAACCTGGACCTGGTGGCCTACTTGTGACCCACCAATTCAAGATCAGAGAAGGTGTCAGCTCACCCCCTCCTTAGCACTGCCAAAGTGCCCTTGAGCAAGGCACGGACCCCTTGCTCAAGGGTCAGATGGATGGATGGACAGATGGACAGCGGATGCCTCGCCATGGCATCAGCCCCTTTGTCCTTCAGTCACATGAGCTAAAGATACAATGCACTGCAAAGTTAAGAGAAAGTGAGTGTTTCTGTATTTCTTACTGTTTCACAAAAGTTGGCATGAAAAGCATATTTGCATTTTTTGAAAATGTGCAAATCATAAATGGGAACCCCATTCTGCACTAGGCATGCTCATTAAAACTGACCCATGGGTTCACAGTCTCCAGGCAGGTGACTGCTGCAGGGCTTTGGAATATTTGCCACCACCAAAAAGTTGAATAATAATTATATCACTTTATAGGCTATTTTCACAGTCATTATCCTACTTGGGTTCACTGAAACACAGTTGAGCTGCTCCAGATGTTCTAGGTTTTCTCTCATTGTGTTATCTTATTTCCCATCTTAATAATGAAGCTGTTTCTTACCGAGCTTAGTAATGCCAATCTCTTGCAGATCTTCAAGACTGATGTCTGAGATAAAGTCGATGTTTTCATACCCATTCTGTACAAGTACCTGGTAATACTGACTGAGGCCCAGGTGAGACAGCCAGTCTGCCAGATTAGCCTAAAATAAACAAAGGACAGACACACACACACATGGGCACACTTAAGACGCTGCTTTTAGGAAAAACTGGCTTCTCTAAGAGAATATTCTTATGTTCGTCCAGCTGCCAAAAGTCAAACTCTCCCCTTTATTCTAGTTTGTATGGAACAGGTGAGAGCCTTACAGGCTTGTGGTCAGGCAGCCAGTCTGTGGAGGGCAGCTTGCTGATCTCTGATGTTAACTTCTTTCGATGTCCAGGCTTCATGACCCCAATTGCCGTCAGGTCCTTCAATGCAAACCACACTTAGTCACATCATGAACTCACCGCTTCTACTGTAGGTGTATTTTCCCCCTTCAAATGCAAACAATTTTACAGGCAACTTTGACATTTATACATGAGCTGCGTGTGATATGCCTTCAGGAATATTTTTCTTTGGATAATCTCTGATGAGTGTCCCGTGCCCTTTAGGGGATGTTTACACTGTGTCTGCTTCAGCACACACACGCACACACACACACACACACACACACACACACACATTAAAACAACACTCAAGGACAAATGCACAGTAACATTTACAGCACAGTCTGGAACATGCAGCCATATGCGAACACAGGTATGCAAATGAAGCAGACAGAGCATGAGAAGTGACTGGTTGAGGCTCAGGACTCACACCGGGGGGTCAGGTGACAGAGACAGGAGGGTCATGATGACATCATCCAGGTCAGTGAGGAGCTGATTTGAGAGCTGTGCTGGGCGGAGCCTTGACAGACAAGGGGCGGGGCGTGAGGGGGTCAGGGGTCATGACCTTACCTCAGGGGTCATGCGGCTAATGGTGTCTAGATCATATCCCGCGGTGAGGAAGTGGGTGGTGTAGAACTGCAGCTGAAACTCACCCAGCCACGCCACTACTGCCTGCTTCTAGAACACAGAACACAGAACACTACTGCCTGCTTCTAGAAGAGTCCAGTGGCCTCTTCTAGAGCACAGGAGGCAGGCCTGTTCTAGAACACAGGAGAGAAGACTGTTCTAGAAAAAAGCATACAAACTCTAGGTAATCCCAAAACTGAACCCTAGCAAGTAAAGAATGGGAACCTGCTCTGGAACACAGAGTGAGAAGCTATACTACAAACCCTACAATTATTCAAAAACTGCCTACATTTATACTCCAAAACAAAATGTTTTCTAAAGTACAGGTGCTAAAATATGCAGTAAAATCACATCAGGGTTGTCAGAATACTAGCTGAGTTTTTTGAATAACCATTACTCCCAAGGACCACTCCTTGAGATCAAAAAGGGTTTGTGCAAATAGTAAGACATACTGGAGAAGAATTTAAGACGTAAGTGAAAATATAACATGCCTGCCTACTCCAAGTGTTAACTAGCCAGTTATGTTTTGAGATCTAAGTCGCTGAGATCATCATTCCAATACAAACAACCCCAATTCCAAAAAAGTTGGGAAGCTGTGTAAAATATAAATAAAAACACAATGCAATGATCTGCAAATCTCATAAACCAATATTTTTTCACCAAAAAATATAGAAAACATGGTAGGGACATGTCTCAAAAGTTGGGAGAAGGGCAACAAAAACCTGGAAAAGTGGTACTAAAAAGAAACAGTTGGAGGAACATGCTGCAACTAAATAATCTCTTGGGCCTTAAGGGGTTAAGTTAATTGGCAACAAGCCAGCAATGTGATTGGGTATAAAAAGAGCACTTTAGAGAGGTGAGAGGCAGAGTGGAGCAATTTCAGAATAATGTTCCTGAATGTCAAATTGCAAAGACTTTGAATATTCTATTATCTACAGTACACTACATCGTCAAAAGATTTGGAGAATCTAGACACGTCACAAGGGAAAAGGGCGAAATGCAATTTCCCCCGTGGGATTAATAAAGGATTCTGATTCTGAAAAGCTAGTAATGAAGGCTGGTCATCTTCAGGCCCTCAGGCAGCACTGCATAGCAAACAGGCATGATTATGTCATGGAAATCACTGCTTGGGCTCAGGAACACTTCCAGAAATCACTGTCTGTGAACACAGTTCACTCTGCCATCCACAAATGCAGGTTAAATCTCTATCATGCAAAGAAATAGCCATATGTGAAAATGATCCAGAAATACCACCATTTTTGCTGGGCCGAAGCTCATTTAAAAAGGGACTTTGGCAAAGTGAGAAGCTGTACTGTGGTCAGAAGAATCCAAATTTTAAATTATTTTTAGAAATCATGCATGCTGCATCCCCTGGACTAAAGAGGAGAGGGACCAGGGACCTTGTTATCAGTGCTCAGTTCAAAAGCCTGCATCTCTGATGGTATGGTAGTGCATTAATGCCTATGGTACTGGCAACTTGCACATCTGGTAAGGCACTATCAATGCTGAAAGCTATATACAGGTTTTAGAGCAACATATGCTCCCCTCCAGAAGACATCTTTTGCGGGGAAGGCCTTGCATATTTCATAAAGACAATGCTAAACCACATACTGAGAATACGACAAAGTAGAAGTAACTGGAATCTGATACCAGACAAGAATAGGACAACATTCATCTCCCAAAGGTCCAGCAGTCTCCTAGTTCCCAGATGTTTACGGACTGTTGCTTAAAAGAGGAGGGGATACTACATAGTAGTAAGCATGGCCCTGTTCCAACTTTTTTGAGATGTGTTGTTGCCATCAAATTCAAGATGAGCTAATATTTTTCATGAAATAGTAAAATGTCTCTGAACATTTGATATGTTTTCTATGTTCTTTTGTGAATAAAATATTGTTTTATGACATTTGCAAATCACTGCATTGTCTCTTCAATTTATAGTTTGAGCAGCATTCCAATCTTTTGTTATTGGGGTTTTCAGTTACGCGGCCATTTGCAGAGCACAGGGCACGCCACTGAAATGCAGCAAAAGACTGCCAATTCTGTAATCTTTCACCTCATAACAAGTAGATCCTGTGTTTGAATCCACCGGCCGCCTGGGGCCTTTTTGTGTGGAGCTTTTAATGTACACTCTGTGCCTGTGTGGCTTCTCTCTGGGTACCACAGCTTCCTTCTATAGTCCAAAGACATGCTTGTTAGGTTAATTTGTGATTCTAAATTGGCTGTGTGTGTGGTAAAAAACTGTTCACACTTAGAGCCAAAAATACATTTTCCTTCTCTAGCTTTGTATTTAATGGTGACAGAAGTCTTCAGACTAGATATCACTGAGAGAGAGTAGTTAAATGAGGTATCTTATTTAAACCACTGGCAAACATGCATTACTTTGTCAGTTACTTAAATGTTAAAGATCACTGATTGAGATTAACCAACGAGGAAACACTATAACACTACTGCTTTTGCTTCTAGAATATGACATCTGTTTGGTTCTAGAACACGCAGAGGGTACTGATTAACCCTCAGCTTCACAGAACACAGCACTGCTGGCAGGTTCTAGAGCAGAGCGGCAGCATGTGGGTGTCTCAGTGTGGTGTGAGGGCAGGGGGTGGGTGGAGGGACAGAAGGCAAGACAGCAACTGACTCCTCGATGTGTCTGTCACTCTGCCTGTCTCCGTGGTGACACACTCGCATGCCCATCCTCAGCGTGCCATCGTTTCAGGTGCAACACAACCACGCTGTGCCTACTGAACCCCACCCTCGGAGATGTTCTTTCTCCCAAACCAGAGCAATATTTGAGAAGAACCACAAGCAAACGGAAAAATGGAGGCCCCCAGAGTGAATCAGTCTGCCAGCCAAAAACTCACTTTCCCATCATCCTCTTCAGCCTTCCGCTCAAATGACCGCTGTTCATGAACTGTGCTGCTAGAAGAGCCTTAGGGTTTAAGAAAGACAAGAGAAAGAAAAAGAAAAGAAAGAAAAATATATTAATCTCAAGAGGTAAGAAAAATTTTCTTATTTCAAGAGCTCGTTCATCACACACTCACCTTGACACTTTATGTCTCATAGCTACAGATATTTCTAGCCATTTATTTAAGAAGTTAACAGGTACTTATGAAATTTTCACTAAATCTCTGTTCTGGAAAACTGACACTTAACTCCAAAGGAACCTAAAACTTAAAATAGTTACTTATCCCCTCATTGTTTATTTCTTACAACACTGTAAAGCCGAGAACTGGTATTATTTGGTGATCAAAAGCATTCTTGTGTGGGTGAGAAGCACAGAAAAAATGAAACCAAGCCAGATTTACACTGCCTATGGAGTCCTTCATAACAGCTTTCATACTTGGCTGGTGTTGCAGCGCTGTTTTAGCACTACACTTCCCACATAACACTTAAACCAGCGGAATGACAGCAGATTAAACATGCTAATTTATGTGCTTCTTTTAAAGTGAGATTAGTAAATCAACTACAGCCACAAAATACCCAAATTTAAGTGGGAAGCTTGAGACACCATGAAAATGTCTACACCACCTACTGTAAGTGCATAATAATGCATAAAATTTTCTTTAGAGACATGCTAGTCTTCATAGCCCCAGGTGAAAACTCACCTGCTAACGGAAGTACTGTAATGTGGTTTTAAATTTGTAAACAGCTTGCCATAAATAAAGCTTGAGTTGGCACTGATCCGATAGAATTGTTGAAGCTTTGACAGCAAAACTAGTAAGTCTATTTCAACATCAGTTTCTGTCCTCCCCCAATATGTATCCACTTTATTTAGTCACAACATGTATATGTATCTATAAACAATATTTCAATTTATTTATATCCATTTTTATTATCCGCATTCTCATTCACTCATTTCGTATATTTCATTCCGTTAATATCCTACTGTGTGAATAATAAACTGCAACATTAACTGCAATAATAACTGTGTAATAATTATGCAAACTCTGATTATGACCATAGTCACTCCTGTCTGTGGCTATTACACTGTACAGCTCCTCCCTTTAATAAACTGGACTTTCACCTACTGCCATGTTGGGTTTTCTATATTTTACTCTCTCAACTGTACTGCTATAACATTTACTGATATTTATGTATACTGAACGAAGTGCCTGTAATGTGAGTAATTTTCCTCCTGGGGATTAATAAAGTATTTTCATTCTGATTCTAAACTTAAAGAATGCTCATTTCAACTTGAATTATGAATGTTCATTCTGTCTATCATACTGTGTTCTCCTGGAACACAATGAAGCACTGGGATTTCTGTAGTTTCTGTCCTTATTCGTGCATCCTAAACCTGAATACATTAACAGAACTCCATGTTTCAGTACTGGTGAACTTAAAAATGAAATCTTTTAAATATTATCCTCAGTTTTCCTCAGGTGACATTTGATTACAGTTCAATCAAAAGTGCTCATTAAGTCAACTCTAACATTCCTAGTTAATAGGATTTATGTTTCATTCACCTCTTCTACTGGATTAAGTTAAAATAACTTAAAACTAATGAGATAACACCTAAAATCTTTATATAGTAATCTTTCCTACTTTTCAGTATAAGTTAAAAAGTTTGAAGTCTACTTCACAGGTAATTATTTTTGTGTTTTTGCTTCGCACTGAAGACATTTGTGTGTGAGATCAAAAGATCAATACAAGAAAACTGATCAGAGTTTCAGCTTTTATTCGGGTATTTACATCTAGATATGTTAAAAAACGTAGATCAAAACATATTTTCTATCAAGCCACCCAGGTCTTCACATGAGCAAAAGTATTAGAACATGACAAGTGACAGGCGTTTCTTGTTACTCAGGTGTTTCATATAAAAGTGCCTGTTAAATCATTAAGTTGCCCTGGATAAGCTTTGACTTTCACCTGTGAAGACTGCATTAGTAGCTAAGAGGTAGAACAACATGAAGACCAGCTGTCTATAGGAGAAAAGTATACCATTTTGAAGTAGAGAACGGGGGAAAACGCATCAGAGGTATTTAAAAACCACTGGACATAGCCATTACAACAATTTGGGACATCCTATAAAAGAAGGAAATCGCCGAGCTGAGCAACAGGCATTGAACCAGTTCTGCAATAAAAGTAACAACTGATGACAGTGAAATGGTGAGAGCAGTAAAGAAAACCCCCAAAACAACATCACGAACAACCTCCAAAGAGCACGGGTGGAAATATCACAGTTCATTGTTCAATGGAGACTTACAGAACAACAATGCAGAGGCCATACTGCATGATGCAAACTACTAAAAACACCTTCGGCTACTCCATTGTATTCCCCCAAAAGATCACCACAGCGGATGAATTTGCATAAGTAATTTAGCACAGGTTTAATGTTGGGTGCCCCTCCAGATACAACCCTCCTGTGCTGGGAGGGGCTTGTGTCCCTATCTGGTGTTGAACCAGGGACCTTTTGCTTGTGAGGCAAATGTGTAAACCGCTACACTCAAAAGCAGTAAAAATCAGAAAGTCAGAATGGAATTTGCAAAAAGTACCAAGATGAGCACCAACAGTTCAGCAACAAAGCCTTGTGGACTGATGAGATGAACTTCTACCAAACTGACAGAAGAGCCAAAGTATGGAGAAAGAAAGGAGCCACTCATAATCCCAAACTTACAAGCTCATCTGTGAAACATGGTGGAGGCTGTGTCATAGCTTGGGCTTGCATGGCTGATTCCAGAACAGGCTCAATCATTTTTGTTGGTGCAACTCTTGATGGTAGCAGCAGAATGAATGCAGAAGTCTACAGAAACATGCACTGCTGTCTGCCAATTTAAGAAGAACTATACCCCAACTAATCACGAGGAACTTTATTTGTGCAGCAAGTCAATGATCCAAAACACACTCCCACCTCAAAAAAGGACTTCATCAGGAGGAAAAATGCAAGGTTTTTAACTGGTCAAGTCAGGCTAAGTCAAGTCAAGCCCCCTTAAGAGAAGACTGAAGGAAGAAACCCTGCAAAATGGACAACTAAAAGATGCTATGATAAAAGCCGGGAAAGGCATAACCAATAAAGAAACAAGGAATCTGGTGGAGTCTGTGGTTCGTAGGCTTGATGCAGTTACTGCAAGTAAGGGATACGCAATAAATAAAATTAAGTATTTTTGACTTCAGTTTAGTTGAAAACATTCTGTGCCATTGCTTTAGCCCACTTGAAGAACTGGGCAGTTTAATACAAAACGTGTTATGGTTTGAGTTGGTTAACATAACTAGATGTAATACTACAGAATAAAAGTTGAAACTCCCGTCTCATGCTCCACTTTTTGATATCACACACAAATGTCTTCAGTGCACAACAAAAACGGATGAATTAGACTTGCTGTTCCAATAATTTTGGAGGAGGCTGTAGGTGTGAATGTGGGTGTGCATGGTTGTCTCTGTGTTAGCTCTGTGACAGACCTGCCACATGTCCAGGGTGCACCCTGCCTCTCACTCTAGATAGGTTCCTAGTTAATCGTTTTAGCTGGTAGCTGTTTTAAAATATTAAGTTGAACTTAATCTGTTTAATTACTTTACGCATTTGGGTTTACTTATTAGTTTAACACTTTACTAACATAGTTTTTTATTCAGTTACAAGCCAACTGTTGTGGCTGCAGCTAGAGCTTTGATTCGTAAGAACAAGAAAGGATTTCTCCAAAGAAGCGATGTCTGCAGCTGTTTAAAACCAGCATTCTAAAGCAGCTGTTATAAATAATGAATAACATAAAATATTATTCTAAGAAGCCTGGGACTGGAAATGCTGCTTGTCTCTGATATGAACAGACAGGTGGTCTTTAGAGGGCTAGGCTGAAGAAAAAAATGATTCATATAAGAAATTCAAACAAGCCCCGAGGCACTTGTTGTACTTGTGAACAGAGCCTTGATCATTTTTAATTGTCATCACTTACACACAAACGCCCTTTTATCTGAATTAATGGATCACACAGATTTCCTTTTGAGCAAGTAAAAAGGAACTTTGTCATCTCTGCTTAAAATCACTGCAGCAGCGAAGTTGAATTAAAACTGGCACATATGAACACTTCAAATAAAGACATAGATATTGTGTTATGATGTATTTGGCAGAGTCTTCGTGCTTACTTGCTGACTGCTCAACAGACTGTGACTGCTCCAAGAGATGCTCCTTGGCTTTTACCGACTGAGACAGCACAGTGGCCAGGAGCTGAAACACAAAAATACACACAAATATGCTCAAATGTACACATGCGCAAACACTCACATTCAGAAACATTTACTCAAGCATAATCATTCAAATCCCAGGGTGCCCTGTGACTCAGCTCACTACTCAGCCCTCTGCCTCCTGTATTTCCTTTGTTTTTCTGGTACAACAGAAACACTACTAGGAATAGTTCTTAAATGCAAGACACTACCTGAAAATGTGCATCTTATAGCCAGTGATAGCATTAGCGGTTAGGAAATGGTGCTGCTGGATGCATATCACCATTTATATATACATAGTCTTCTTCTTCTTCTTCTTCTTTCGGCTGCTCCCGTTAGGGGTCGCCACAGCGGATCATCTGCCTCCATCTCATCCTATCCCTTGCATCCTCTTCCCTCACACCAACCCTCTGCATGTCCTCCTTCACTACATCCATGAATCTTCTCTGTGGTCTTCCTCTTCTCCTTCTTCTTCTCCTTCCACCTTGTTCATAAGCCAGCAGTCTTGATCCTTGGAACTCTTTTCAACAAGCCTGCAAGCTGGTGCCTTCATTTCTTGAT
>VUQH01025814.1:0-10020 GCA_015106775.1 Etroplus canarensis
CACTGGATATTTTCTCTTTTTTTGGACCATTCTCTATAAACCTTATGGATATTAATGAGGGGAAATCCTAGTAGATCAGCAGTTTTTGAAATACTCAGACCAACCTGTCTGGCACCAACAGCCATGTCACATTCAGTCACTTAAATCACCATTGTTCCTCATTCTGACCATGTATACCCATGTTAGTGAGCATATGATCCCATTAAAGTGACTGTTGAATATCCTCTTCTTCTTTCAGCTGCTCCCGTTAGGGGTCACCACAGCGGATCATCTGCCTCCATCTCACTCTGTCCCTTGCATCCTCTCCCCTCACACCAACCCTCTGCTTGTCCTCCTTCACTACATCCATGAATCTTCTCTGTGGTCTTCCTCTTCTCCTCCTGCCTGGCAGCTCCATCCTCAACATCCTTTGTCCAATATATCCACTATCCCTCCTCTGCACATGTCCAAACCATCTCAGCCTTGCCTCTCTGACTTTGTCTCCACACTTCTCAACATGAGCTGTCCCTCTGATGTACTCATTTCTAATCCTGACTGTTGAGTATACCGTATTTCAATATTTATTTGCTTGAAAAAAAAATCACACTAATACCAGATGTAATACTTTGTCTTGAAACTTTAACACTAAAAGGGAGTATACTATCATTATGACTCCATCATCAATTCACATTTTTCTGCACATTCATTGTAACTTATTGTATTTTAGGCTTACGAAGAATATTGAAAATTTTGAGAGATTGTTGACCTTAAGATCCTATCACCCTGTTTTTTAACTTGTGCATGTCCTTTTCTTTGATCTTTTGACTCCATTGTTGTCTTCCAGACTCTTAATCTTAATGTAGCACCACTACAGCAAACTCTTGGAAAATAGGACTTGGAGGCATTTCTTCAACAAGGTCAACATAACGATGACATGACAGAAGCTCACTGTGGAATAAATAAATGGCACTAAATTCAAGTCTTGCATCAGTCAAAGTTTTTTAACTGAAAACTTTATTTATTTTAAGTAGCCATATAGTTAAGCTCAAAACCTGAGCCATGTTCAGACCATACAGGCTAAAATTTGTAACTGACACACACACACACACACACACACACACACACACACACACACACACACACACACACCTACACACACACACACACACACACTGTACACACTTACGCTCTTCAAATCTATCTGGTAATTCAGTTCTGCCCGACACTCATCAGGCTATTCATTAAGACCTGATTGGAGATGGATATTTCTCTTTCCTCATGATAGAATGGAACTAGGGATCAAACTGGGGACATTACAGGATTTGGAAGAAGAACTGCAACACACAGCATTGGGAGTGTGTGTTTCTTCTCTTGGTCAAGTCAGTGTGAATGTGAGCTCATAAATGTTTGCATTAATATGTGTAAATGTATGCCTGCCGGTTTAAGAATCTCATTTAGCGCTGTGACTCCTATAGTTTAATCATTAAGATCATAAATTGAGAATTAATTCAAACAGAACGGAGCAACAAATGATCCACTTTTAGCACTCTACTTAAATTGTATTACACTTTTAATGGGGTTAATAATAAACGGCATTAGCAACACAGGAAAACGACACTACAAAGTGTTGTATTAAAAGGATTAATGTTCTCCCTTCAGAATTGAAGCCAGGTCTTGGAGATACAGCTAAAACTAACAAATGGCCCAGCTCAGGCTCCATGATGGGGCCTCAGTTGCAGCCATACTACAGTAAGAAGACAGCAACTGGGGCCAATATATCAGACTGGCAGACAGGGAGCATTCATCTGCCGTGTGGGGAGAAGTGACTTTGAAGTTCTCCACAGTGAGGTGAAAGAGCAGCCGTGGCCTCAACCTCTGTGTTTATGTAGCCGCACTAGCCCTGGGAGAGCTCTTAATGAATGATGTGGATAAATGGACACCACAGCTAAAAGCACACACTCAAATCTCTGTGTGAGGGCTAAGACACAGTCAGAAGATTTACACATATGAGGGAGGCAATGATTTATTGGCCAAACATCTGCAATGGCTAGTATTCCCCATGATGACTTCTATCAGCCTATCTGAAAATGAGTTGAACTTCACCAAAGGCTGATGTTTGTCTGTTGTTTTCAATCAAGTTTGTGGTCTTATCACAGTATCATAGGGCCAGTATCATAAACTTACCGGGCTCTACACATTCAAAACCAGTGTGATGAAAGGCTAAAAGACTTTTTAAAAAATTTACTTATTTACTTATAATTGAAAAGTTTTATGTCCCCAATGGTATAAAAAGTGATAAAACAGCAAATGACCTGCAAGCAAAAAAACAACAAAGAAAACTTGATTTTGATGTCTGCTGAGGTAAAACTCTTATTTTAAATAGTAATGACAAAGAATTTCATCGTGACGCTTCCAACGCCAAAGAGGACAATTAACGCAAGCTTGTACATCCACTTGTGTTTTGAACAGTAAAATGTATCAACAGTTGGCAGAAGGTCCTGGTTTCGTAAATGCTTGTATTTTAGTAATACCTTTCAAACATATGTAGAGACTAACCTGTAAGAAGCATACTGTGCCAACATCCACCGGCAATGTCTTTCACTGGCAAACTTGGTAGTGTCACTTCTTCTGGCAATAGGATGTTTCTCTTTGTGTTTCCACACGCCTTTCCACATCCCCATTGATAAAGTTTTCCATCACCTGCATCATCAATTAGTAAATTAAGTTCAATTAGTAAATTAATGAGGTTTCCAATTTAAGCCAAAATATTATTTGTGATTCGTTGTTAATGCAAATTAATACAGTTCGAATGCAACAGTAATAATTTGTAATTTCATGTGTCACCCCTCCAAAAAATTCCAAATTTTTGCATACTCAAGTGTTATTATCTAATAAGACAGGTATGTGATAATAGCATCAGATATTGCATGTTTTGAACCCTGTGCAGTTCCCCCATTAACAGCAAAGCACAGAAGGGGCCTCCAACCCCCTGCAGCTCATGCTGCATCTCTCTGCAGCACGCATCTAGGAGACTGTTGTCCTTGTTGTGCAGCTGCTGCATGGGGGTCTCTGGAGATAAATTATGGATGCAACGCAAAAGCTGTAAAATTTGTTGTATCTTCTATTATCTTCATGTTAAAGGCCACAAAAGCTCTTCAGTGAAGTCAGCCATTAAGAAATGACAGGTATTGCTATCAGGCTTCTTTATAGGCTATTACCTGCAATGACAGCAGCTGCTGCTGCACCACTGTACGGCCTATCACATTATTTGCAGCTAAAGTCAGCTACTGTGTCATTTTGCCTCATTTTCTTGACAGTGCTATCATAAATCCATTGGGCTGCAGGGGAAACTGTCGACTACCCCGATTATCTTCATAGCCTGAATGAATTCTGAAATGTATGTAACAGGCAATGACTGCTATGGATCAGGAGCCAGGGCCATATTCTCACTAACTCTCTCTCTAGCCCCTCCACCACCACCACCACCCTCCTTCTTTGTAACCCACTCAGGTGATGTGGTGATGGAGGGGCTCTGACATGTGTATAACACTGACTAAAAGATGCAAACTTTGAACCACAGTGACAGCTGATGACAACAATGATAGCCACACTTCTCCAGTTGATTTAAACTTAATCAAAATAATTTTAAAATGGTACAATGCACATGTATAAAAATAAAAAGTGCATTTTTAAACAAAAATATTTTCTATCCTTATTCATTTAATATTAATTGAATGCTGTGTAACCTAGCAGACATGCACAGTGCATTACAGTACCTGTCAGTGCAAGATTGTGATTTGCCCCACAGGTGACCTTCGACACATGGTCCACACACTCCACAAAGCGAGGAACAACCACATTTTCATTAGAACCACTGCCAATTTGTCCATAATCATTTTGGCTGTAGGGTGAAAAGCATAAACACATAATTAAGAACATAATTAATTACCTGCAGGCATCATCTTCATACTCTTTTATCACATCTTAAACTCTGTATAACATAATTTCAAAGCATGAAAATATTGTGCATCCTTCAATTTCTATAGGGTAAAAAAAAATAAATAATCAAACCATAGCAGCAAGCAGGTTCCACTGGGGACTGTGCAACATATGTGTTTCCTCCCATTTCTATGGATCCTCTTTGTGACAATAACGAGACACAGCCCTATCAGAAGTGAAACACCTCACTAACTAATTAGACTCTCAGGCTGCAGTCTGACAAAATAAAAAGAGAAAAGTGCTTGAAGGGAGACTTGCTCTCCCGCAATTTGCATCTGCCACTTTTTACTGCATCTGTTCCAAGTGCCATTCAACGTTCTCTTCCTCCTTTTGTTGGAAAGTGTTGAGCCCCAACTATTTAAGCTCACCTCCTACCTACCCAGAGCTTTGTTCCTGGTCCTTTGCAGACCAGTAATGAGCCAACCGCCACAAAACTGCTAGGAAATTAATGACTCATTATGGACGGGGCCTAGACTGCTCCACAGCCTCTCCTTTTCCCCCACTCCACCCACATGCCCGCATGTAATCCTCTGTTTCTCTCCCCTTTCTCTCTCTTACCCTCATCCCTTCAACCCATACAGAATGGCCCCAACACCTCCCTATCAATTAGAGCCTATTACAAGGCTCCCATGCTAGCAGGGTAAAGAAAGACGGCCTTCACAGCTCAAGAGTGTGTGCAGGAGAGATTGGGAGAGTTGAATGAGGAGCCTTAAGGTGCTCCTTTCACACCCTTGCCCTTATCCATTATGCCAGTGTGTAAAGCCCCCAAGGAGAAACGTGCAGCCCCAAAAAGACTTGGGGATGAAAATAAGTCAAGGGAGGGATTCTTGGTCACACCTTTTCCCTTTTCTGTCTACTTCAGGCTCAAATTATATCATAACTAGTCCTTAAGCAAAGCAACGTGGTCACAGTGCTCCTCCTTTAAATGGAGTGTTAGAAAATGACGGTGTGCTCTGAACGCCGTGTATTAATCATACCATCTGCGTCTGTATTCACAGAAAGACCAGCTGAGACAGGTATTAAGGAGATGAAGCCAACGACAGACAAGCACCTACACATGAAAATTCATGTGATTATTGATTTCTTTTAGTTTCACTTTTTTTTTAACCCTCCACTGCATTCCGCTAGGTAATAACTACTTATTCATGGGACTGTTGGGCTTTGTTCAGAGGGGGGAAAAAAATGATTCTACTTCTCTAGCATTTTAGAATATCTCTTTTCCTTTTCTCCCTGATACGATATGTATCAGCTTTTCATTCAAGCATTCTCTGCTCACTGGTTTTTGAAGCTAGGGTGCATTTCAAGGCAATTCCTCTGAGAGTGAATGGGTGAGATCACATGGGCTTGAGGTGGTTTAGAATGGCAAATCCTGCTGAAAGTGTCATTTCCAGTCGGAGACATCAATTTGCTGTGTGAAACAGGGGCCCAGGAGAGCCCGATAGCCTCAGAGATTCCTGAAAAGAGCAAAGGGGCCTGGGGATCAGCTCATACACACCTGGATTAGACAGGAATTTGACGGAAGTGCTTCAAATACATGAAGCAAAGTGTAAAGGGAACAAGAGAGAAAGAAATATGACAGACAACTTGGAATAAAGTGCAGAGAAAATCTAAAAAGAAAGGCACTCATTTAACACCACTTCTACAGTATATGATGGCTCTTTGTACTGTATACACTAAATTATTGCAATACAATTTGATTATTTGTTCTACAGAGGTCACAAAAATTACATTATACAACCTCAATTCCAAAAAGGTTGGTACATTGCGTAAAATAAAATACAATGCAAGGATTTCCAGTTCTAATAAACCAATATTTTATTTACAAAGAACATAGACTATTTGATTTAAAAAAATAGCTAAACTGGAATTTGATGTCAGCAACACGTCTTAAAAAAGTTGGGACAGGGTCATGTTTACCACTGTGTAGAATCTCCTCTTCTTTTAACAACAGTCCACAAATGTCTGGAAACCGAGAAGATCAGCTGCTGGACTTTTGAGAGAGAAATGTTTTCACATTCTTGTCTGATATTGGATTCCAGTTGCTCAACAGCCCTGGGTCTTCTTTGCGGTACTTTGCATTTCATGATGCGCAGAATGTTTGCAGTTGGTGAAAGGTCTGGACTGCAGCCAGCCTAGTGCAGCACCTGGACTCTTCTACTATGAAGCCATATTGTTGTAATAGCTGCAGTATGTGATTTAGCATGGTTTTGAAATATGCAAGGCCTTCCCTGAAAAAGCCATCATCTCGTGGGGAGCATATGTTGCTCTTAAACCTTCGTATAACTTTCAGCACTGATGGTGCCTTTCCAGATGTCCAAGTTGCTGTACCATAGGCACTAATGCACCCTGATACCATCAGAGATGCAAGCTTTGAAACTGAGTGCTGATAACAAGCCGGATGGTCCCTCTCCTCTTTAGTCTGGAAGACTCAGCATCCATGATTTCCAAAAACAATTTCAAATTTTGATCCGTTTGACCATAGAACAGTTTTCCACTCTGCCTCAGTCCATTTTAAATGAGCTTTGGCCATGAGAAGACAGCAGTGTTTTTGCATCATGTTCACATATGGCTACTTTAACCATACTTTAACCTGCATTTATGGATGACATAGCAAACTGTTCACAGACAGTGATTTATGGAATTGTTCCTGAACCCATGAAGTGATTTGTATGACAGATTCTTTGTCCCTTGTCCCTTGCCCACAGAGATGTCTCCAGATTCTTGAAATTATATTATATTATATATTGTAGATGATGGAATATTCAGTGTCAGAGCCTTCAGAGTCTTTGCTATTTCACTTTGAGGAACATTATTTTGAAGTTGTTTCACAATTTCTAGATGCAGTTTCTCACGGTTTGCTGAACCTCCACCAATCTTCAATCTTCTTCCACCAATTCAGTTAGCTGCAACATGTTCCTCAAGCTGTTTCTTTTTCAGCACCACTTTTTTTTTTGCCCTTGTCCCAACTTTTCTAAGACATTCAAGATGAGCTAGTATTTTTCATAAAATCATGAAATGCGTCACATTCAAAATTTTATATGTTTTCTGTAATAGTTTGTGAATAAAAATATTAAATGTTAAAACATTTATGAGCTTTGGAAATCATTGCATTGTGTTATCATTCATATTTTACACAGCATCTCAACCTTTTTGGAACTGGGGTTGTAATTTAGGCGATACAGAAAAAAATTCCAGATCAGCACACCAACAAACTCTTAAATCCAACTGAACTAAAAGAGACAACTTCTTGTCCTTTTTGACTTTGATATTATTGTATACAATAGCTTTTTAAAATTATCAGAAAAATACACAGAAAAAGGAGTTGATCAATGATCTCCATCTGGGAACAACTGTCAAAGCTCATAAATTTGTTTAACAGGAAGATATTAAAACACTGACATGCACAAATTAAACCTAAATTACTGGTAGTACTATTTCTGGCCAAACATTTCAGCAACTGTAAAGCAGTGCACATAGGCAACAGTATTATCTCTAATATAAAGCCTCAATTAGCTTAAGTGAGAGCAAAATGGCTGATAATTATTGCACCAGCTCATTAGACTTGTTCTGACACTAAAACCCACTTAAATCACTGCACAGACTTTAAACACAAGCACAGATGCAAATACACACATGCAGATGTTAGAGTTTATTCCTATCATAATGAGGCAGATACTGTACAGGTTGGGTTTTACATGTTTAGTGGAAAAACTAAACACTTCAGACTAGATTTAATAGGTTCTCACCATTACATAAGCTAATTATAAATTGGTATATGATGGCAATTTTAATATAACGATACCATAAAGAAAACAAATGGCAAAGGACAGTGAGCAAGTGTGCTATAGAGCACTTGAGGTAAAGCTGAAGATTTTTTTTTGTTACCTCATAAGAGGAAAACTTAGAACAAAAAGCTCATGTAGTTTTGAGACCTGAAAAATATGGTGTAAAAACTTAGAAGACAATAACAAAGTCATTCAACTTAGAAGACATATTCTGACAAACATGACAACCCTGTTGGCTCCATTGATTTTCCTAAAATATGATCTATAAAATAGTGAAGAGCACAAAAGCAAAACATCACGTGTTGTACCTGCAATAGATCTTGGCTAATAATGATACAGGCTCCTATAGAATAAAATCCTCGGGGCCAGCCATGAAAGTTTAAGATTCAATGCGGTAAAATACAATGTGCTGTAAAATATTAATGTGTGTGGTAAAATTATGCTGAGGGTAATATTTTAGATTGCTTCTGTCTGTAAAAAAGACGTATCTGTATTTATTTACAAGCAGGGATAGTGGATGGGGGGCTTTGTTTGAAGCCATGTTTATGAATATCGACTCTGGCTCCTTGGTAAGTGGCTATAAATCTGTGAGAGGATCTTTGTAAAGTTCCCTTGGAGGACATAACTTCAGGTCTAACCATCTCCTTCCTTCACTTGACTTTTAAACATTTAGATATAGCCTGGACAACTATATTTAGAGCAGCTTCTAAATTATGAAAGCTTCCATTTTGATAGTCCAAGTGTTAACTAATCAAAGCTGATAAATTGGGGCAATAGATTTATCTATGATAGAACCACAGTTACATTTGGCCCTTAATTTGGACTGTTTATGAACTTGGGAATAATAAAACAGATTTCTGCACAACTTGCTGTATTAAACCTCTAAGATTCACACCATGTACCCTCTCTTGTTTAAATATACTTTAACCAGATAAAGGTCAGCATGCATGTAACATTTGATTTTTCAACTAGATCTTTCAGTGCTGGTCTCTTTGCGTTACTGATGAAACCTGTGAACAACCTGAAGCCAAGAGCATGACCTGTGCTAATGGGAGGAGGATTACTTGTATGATCAAAAAGATCATACATCACATAACTCTTATCACTCAAGGCTATAGAGAGCACCTGGAAAAGTTCTATAGGATCCTCTGTAAGAACCAGATCCTATAGAACTTGAAGAACACCATGTTGAAGAAAAAAAGGTATTTTTTAAATGTTTATCTCTTTATTTTGGTTTCAGGTTTCAAAGTTCAGACCACAGAGGTGATTGCATTAGTAATACTGCTGCCGATGGCTGGCCTGGAGATGATGGACACAGAGGTCTGTACCCTCAGGCTACCATGATTACATAGGAGCAAGGATTAAGAGAACTGATTTCTTTCCCGGTTGAGTTTAAAGGGCTGAATCAAAGTGTTTCACTGCTGAACTCTTGCCCCTCACTTTCGATGCATAATTAACTGACAAGTGCTGATAAGGTTGAGCCTTGTGAAAATGCTGCTTTTGTTTTGTTGTGTTTTTTTTCTGCCAGGTGATGAACACAACAGCAGTTGATGCCACTATGCGCTAATAAATTCCAGGAAAGCTTCATTGATTCAACCATCTAATTCCTAGAAAATAGCTTCCTCCTGCGTTAAATTGGAGAAAATTGACAACCCTCTATTAAAGCTCTATCTCTCTTTTTCATTCGTCCCTATTTCTTTCTCCACTTTTTCCCATTTCCATTTCTTTCTCACTTTGTGCCTCCTGTTTTTTCAAGGCTTATCCTCAAGGCCTACCTGTTTTATGTAGAACCTCAGCTATCTCTCTCTTGTCGTTCTGTCCCTGACGCTAGCTGACACTAGGTATCAGTTCACACCCTGAACACACAAAGAGAGGTGCTAAACAAGGACTTCAGGACATGTCACAGCACACTTAAAGGGCTTCACAGTAATACAGAAGGGGTTCAGACATGACAGAGTGAACAGAACATGTTCCCTCAAGAAAACACACACGTAGAACATTCTATGTAAACAATCTATGTCTATTTTGTGTTGTCTTAAAAAACATTATATTTAATGAATTACATTGCATTACTTAAACAGCTGTCAATCTTATAAGAAGAAAAATTCGTTTTCAACACAATCAACAAAATGTGGCTAGGCCAAATTACCATTTTAACATTCCTTAATTTTAGTGAATCACATTTGAATTTTTTATCGCAATGACCATAATTATAAACCTCTGCTTATATTGAAGAGGTATATACATCCAAATGCCC
>VUQH01025825.1:0-12882 GCA_015106775.1 Etroplus canarensis
TAACTTACTCCAGAATCACTCTCTCTCTTCTACCTAGCATCCAACTTGTGGGGCATATGCACTAACAACATTCAGCATCACACCTTCAGTTTCCAGCTTCAAATTCTCTTCACCTCCAGAACACTCTTCACATATACCTTCCTTCAAGATTACCCCTACTCCATTTCTCTTCCTACCTACACCATAGTAGAACAGTTTGAATCCACCTCCGATGTTCCTGGCCTTGCTTCCCCTCCACCTGGTTTCTTGCACACACAATATATCTACCTTCCTTCTCTCCGTCATATCAGCCAGCTCTCTCCCTTTACCAGTCATAGTCCCTACATTTAAAGTCCCTACTCTCACCTCCACCCTCCTACCTTTCCTTCTCTCTCTCTGCCTCCTAACACGCTTTCCCCCTCTCCCTCTCCTTGGTCTTCAGCCAACAGTAGCATAGTTTCCACCGGCACCAGAGGCGGTCGCTGTTAACCCGGGCTGCGACCGACCCGGTATGGAAGTCATGTTATGAATCCACATATTTGATTTGGCAAAGTTTTTACGCCGGATGCCCTTCCTGATGCAACCCTCACATTTACCCAGGCTTGGGACCGGCACTAGGAGCACACTGACTTGTGGGCCCCTGTGGCTGGGTTGCTCACAATGAATTTTTGAGTTTTCCCATTCTTGCTTAAGCTAGGATTTCAGTTGCTCAAAAAGGTTCAGGATTTCCTTTTGCAATTTTTGTTTTACAGTGAGCAAAAGCTTTTTAATGGGTGACAGAGCTCGACTTCAGGCAGGCCAGTTTAGCATGCAGACTCTCTTTTCTAAGGAGCCAAGCTGTTGATTGGCATTGTCTTGCTGAAATAATCAAAGCCTTCAACAAAACATCATTTGGATGGCACCGTATGTTGCTACAGAAATGTATGTATACATTATGAATTAATAATGTTTTCACGGATGCGCAAGGTATCCATTGCATGTGCACTAGTGCACCTCCAAACCATCAGGAATTCTGGCTTTCAGACTGTGTACTATAAAAAGGAAGATATTCCCTCTCCTCTTTAGCCCAGAGGGTTAAACATCCATAATTTCAAAAGAGAAATTTAAATTTTGTTTTGTAAGGCCACAGAATAGTTCAGCCTGGACTAAAAAAAAAGGCATTCATTTTTTCTTTGAATGGCATTATTTTAAACTACATTACTTGTAGAAATTTCCACAATGTCTGTTTTTAATGCAGTGCTGCCTGAAGGCCCAAAGATCATGGCCATTCAGTATTAGTTTTGGCTTTGTCCCTTGTTTACAGAAATTTCTCTGGATTATCTGCCCTTTTAATGAAATCCTCAAATTCTTTGCAATTTAAATTTAGTCTTAAATCTTTCACAGAGTGGTGCAGTCTTTCCCAGCTTTACTCTAAGGATAAGCCCTTTGGGATGCTCTTTTTATAACTAATCATGTGAATAATTAAACTAATTAGTTCTGAGATGTTCCACAAAGTGTTTTAAGCATTAAAAGCCCTTTTTAGTTCATTGTTGTTCCTGAAAAAAGCTGGCATCAAATTTAAAATGAGTTTCATTTGTCTTTTTAAAAAATACATTTCAGTTTAAATCCTTGACGTATTGTCTTTGCACCCTTTACAATCACATATTCATCAATTTTAACAGATAATAATTAATCTTAGTCCCATGCTAAAAGAGCAAACCAATAAATTCAATCAACTGAGAAAAATCTATGCTCTACAACTAGGCATAATCCATGTCGAGGAGACTGAGCAGCACATTTTAAAATGATTTTTATATTTAAACTGAATTTTGCTATTCTTTTCATTTTAAACAACCTCCCAACTTTTAGGTGTTGCATTACAAATGTAAATACAATGACCAAATTATTTCCCATGTATTTATGGAGCTTGTTTAGGTTAAAAAAAGTCCACTGCCCTCTTCTCCCTCTTTGAATCCAAGTGCTTTTAAACACCTGACCTAACACAGAGAGCTGGATACAGGGGAATCTCACTCTCACTCTCACTGCATTCCTGAACATATTGCTTGGATTTGGATGAGCCCTCATAGGCTCTTGCAAAGTCCAGGGTTATAAAGAACAAGAAAAGAAGTGCACTCCATCTGCAAGTATTGAAACACACAGATTATAGGCCAACACCTCAGTGAAATCAATTGAAACTGTTAAACCAGCAAGTCACTATCAGCAAGCTTAGGTACACATCCCAACTAAGTAGTCATAACAGACATTTCAGCTCAAATATTGGTTGTTAAATGCCCATTCAACTGTAAGAGAGTCCATGTTGACATCTACCCGTGGTGACTAAGAAGAGTGTGAGTAAGCAGTAGCTCCTCATCTGTGTTTAACTGTTGACTCAGCCTCCACCTTGTCAGCTATTCACACACACACACACACACACACACACACTTGGCAGAAAACTAGTGGCAGCATTTCAAACAGCTCTCCACAGGTACTATGCTACAAATTGCCTTCGATTCAGCTGCTGCATCAGCTGGTTTTGACAGCTGTGAGGAGGATAATTGGTTCAACTCTGAAGAAATAAAGAATAAACAGGCAACCATACTTTGGCCTTGTGGCCGCTACACGTGTGCTGCTTTAGTGCTGATCACAGGTTGTCATAATACAGTAAGCAAAACCTGAGAGAAAAAATAAAGAACAATTTATCCTCCACAATTCTTTCTCACAAAACTGACAAATAATTCAGCATATTTTTATTATACATAATATTGTAGATGAATCACAAAAAGCTATCTTGTCTCCAAAAATATTTTATGATTTGGTGTCCAGCCAGCTTGGGCTCTTCATGTAAATTTTTATGGTCTCCCTTGCTTGCATGGGTTCTCTCTGGGTACTCCGGCTTCCTTCCACAGTCTAAAGACATGCAAAGGAGCTTAGGTTAATTGATGTTTCTAAATTGACCGCCAGTGTGAATGATTGTCTTCCTCTATAGATGGACTTGCAACCTGACCAGGTCATACCCTGCCTTTCCCCCATGACAGAAGATTAATTTCTTTCTGAAAACAACTTTAACTTTGAGAATACAAATAAACAGAAATCCTTTAAGTAAGGTGAGAAGAGTGGGATACCTCACTAAATACAACCCAATTCCAAAAAGGTTGGGGCGCTGTGTAAAATCTAAATAAAAACACAGTGCAATGATATGCAAATCTCAAAAACCCATATTTTATTCAAAAAAAACATAGCAAACCAAACTTTGAAAGTGAGATATTTTACTATTTCGTGAAAAATACTGGCTCATACTGGCTTGAATTTGATGGCAGCAACATGTCTCAAAATAGTTGGAACAAGGGCAACAAAAGGCTGGAAAAGCAGGTGGTAATAAAAAGAAAAAGCTGGAGCAACATGTTGCAATTAATTAAGTTAATTGATAACAGGGCAGTATTATGACTGGGCATAAAAAGAGCATCTTAGAGAGGCAGAGTCTGTCTGTGGGCCAAAACTCATTTAAAATGGACTGAGGCAAAGTGGAAAACTATTCTGTAGTCAGATGAACTGAAATTTGAAATTCTTTTTGGAAATCATGGACACTGCATCCACTGGACTAAAGAGGAGAAGACCATCCGACTTCTTATCAGTGTTCAGTTCAAAAGCCTGCCTCTCTGATGGTATAGGATGTATTAGTGCCTATGGTACTGGCAACTTGCACAACTTGGAAAGGCACCATCAGTGCTGAAAGATATATATAGGTTTTAGAGCATATGCAGTCCTCCAGACAGCGTCTTTTTCAGGGAAGGCCTCATATATTTCAGCAAGACAATGCTAAACTACATACCACAGCTATAACAAAAGCATGGCCTCATAGTGGAAGAGTCCAGATGCTGGACTGGCCTGCCTGCAGTCCAGATCTTTCACCTGTTGAAAACATTTAGTGCATCATGAAATCCAAAATACCACAAAGAAGACCCAGCACTGTTGAGCAACTAGAATCCTATATCAGAAAAGAATGGGACAACATTCCTCTCCCAAGGGTACAGCAGCTGATCTCCTCAGTTTCCAGACATTTATGAACTGTTGTTAAAAGAAGACGGGATGCCACACAGTGGCAAACATGCCCTTGTCCCAAGTTTGTTGAGATGTGTTGCTGCCATCAATTCATGATGAGCTAGCATTTTTCATGAAATAATAAAATGTCTCATTTTCAACATTTTATATGTTTTCTAACTATCTTTCATGAATAAAATATGGGTTTGATATTTGCAAATCAATGCTTTGTGTTTTTATTTATAGCGTCCTAACTTTTTTTGGAACTGGGGTTATATAAAGCAACTGGAAAAAATAAATTATCACAAAGACCAAAAAGAGAGGAAAACAGTCCACTTTGCTCTGCTCAAAAGTATTAAAATGACACATGTCCATACATGCATTAGAGTCTTAATGAGAACTTTAGTTAGAATGGTACACTCATTTAAACTGAACAAACACGTTTACTTAAGCCTTAATGTCTATCGACACACCTTAGCTCTGACACGGATGTACTGGTTTATCCCTGAAGTTCCTGGTCACAAATCATTCAAGCAGACTACAACTGAGGCACACAGCTTTGCTTTCACTCATTCATTGGCTCCAAACACAATCAAATCCAACACTATATACATGTTATGAACTTTAGAAACACAATTACTGTCAAATGTCACAGGAATTCATATCAAGAAATCAAACTGAGTTTGGTGACTTAGACAAATACAGCTGTTTGACAATAATACTAAGATGTAACATCTAACCTCATTTACTGTAGCATTTACCAGTAGTCCAATAAGGCAACAGTGCTCATTAAAGCCACAATTATATTGTCCTATGGGAAAACTAGCAACATCAAAGGACACAAAACAACCATAACTGTGTCTTAATAGGTCTGATGAAAGGAACCAGAGGTCAGCAGTGCCTGGATTTATTCCAGCAAGACTGCAGTCATGCTGAGATGCAAGGAGTGTCCGTCTATTACACATGAAGGCAGCCTGCAGCTGATTTTGAGGGCAAGTTGAAAATTGTCTTTGGCCATTGCCTGAAATTTATAGGTGAGTCTGAATGCAAATCATCCCTGTGTAGACATTAATCTGGTAGGGGTATTTCATTAGAGGGGGCTTTGCTAAAGAGAAGGACTCCATGTGCTCGTAAATTTGGTTTGGCACACTGATTGTTCAGCAGATCGCTTGGTAAATGAGTGGACACCGCCTGCCACAAGGAGCAGCTTTCTCCATTATGCTATTATTTCCAGTCGTGTGGTCCCAAAACACATGCTAAAGCTGTTACGGTGGTTTGGAGTGAACTATTTATGAACCTGCCAATCTCCAGTCTACAGGCTCCATACAGGGGGCTTAGGAAGGGCAACTAAGGTTTTCTTAGGCAGCAAATTACAGCAAAGAAGCCAAAACACAGCCTCCATAACCAATATATAGAGCAATATAAAGCCACCAATGACAAAAGTGACCGATAGATTTTGTTGTAGTTGGTTTTGGCCAGTACTATCGATTAGACTGAAGAGCCCCACTCCCTTAACTCCTCTGGCTTCATTCCAAGAGCTGGGTCTCCAGTGTAGGGTCTCCAAATAAAATCAAAGCTTTAAAAACTGACATGCAAGATTATTTGTTTATTTTAGGAATGGACTTACAGAGTAACTCACAATATGCTGCCATAATGATACAGTATGTCTCCCTGATAATGACAGTCTCACAATACAATGAGTCTGCAATATTTGATACACTGCCCGACAATTAACAAAATATCACAGTATGGTGTGTGTGTTTTATCGTTATCACTTCATTTCAATACATATGTCAATAGAGTTATTTAGATCTCTGATTTGGTTTTCCCCTTCGACTTATTCAATGCACTTTTTGTTCCTTTCACCCTCACTCATGTAATAAGAGCCATCATGAAGGAGTTACAATAACTATAAAAAGTATCCAACCCCCTTGGATGTTTCACCCTTTTATTGCTTTATTAATTGAAATGAAGGTAAATACAATTTGGCCTTTTTTGACAAGAATTTGCAAAAGAAGCTTCTTTCATGTCAAAGTGAGAACAAAATTTTACAAACTAATGGCAATTCTTTTACAATATATAAGGTCAAATAATTGCATACATATTCACCCCTTTAGGTCAGTATTTAACAGATGCACCTTTGGATGCAATCACAGCACAGAGTCTGTGTGGATGTGTCTAAATCAGGCCGGCATATGTGGACACTGCAAATTTTTTCCATTCTTCCTTGCAAAACAGCTCAAGTTCTGTCAGGTTGCTTGGGGATCAGCTCGAACAGTTCTTTTCAAGTCCAACCACAAATTCTTGACTTATCAGAGAGCTGGGTGTTGACTTGGCCAATCCAGAACATTCACCTTGTTGTCTTTGAACCATTTGCTGTATTCTTGGGGTTGTTGTCTTGCTGGAAAATAAATCTCGTCCCAGGCCATAGTTCTCTTGCGGACTGAGTCAGATTAACCACCAGGATTTGGCCAGTGTTTCTGCATTCATGATTCCCTCTACCTTTACATGCATTCCAGGACCTGCTGCTGAAAAGCATCCCCAGAACATGATTCTGCCACCACCATGTTTCACGTTGGAGATGGTGTGTTTGTGGTGATGCGCAGTGTTTGGTGTTTGCCAAACATAGTGTCTAGTCTGATGGCACTTCCCCCCCCCCCCATCAGTGGCTCTCTCTTTGCCACTTTCCTGACTGGTGAAGAACCCAGGCAAAAGTTGTTGTATATACAGTCTCTCCCATCTGAGCCACTGAAGCTTTTAAATCCTTCAGAGTGGTCATAGGTGTCTTGGTGGCCTCCCTAACAAGTTCTCTTCTAGCCTGGTCACTCCTTTCAGTTCTTAATGATGGATTTGACTAATCTGTGTGAGATGTCCAGTGAGTTGGAAATCTTTCTGCAGCCACCTCCTGACTTATACTTTCCAATGATCTTTTCTCCAAGTTGCTGATGAACCAGAGACTGGACCTCCCAGACACAGGTGTTCTTATGTTACAGTCACTTGACACACATCAACTGCTCTCAGGTGATCTCCATTTCACTGCTGGAATCAATCAGGTTAGTCCTATTTAAAGGGAATGAATATTTATGCAAACATTTATTTGACCTTATGTATTCTTAATTAATTAGCCCCTCGCACCATGGAGGGTTGCATGAGGAAGGGCAACCCCTTAGGGGAGAATATAAAGGAGCAACCGAAGGTACACTCTTAACAAATTGACAGTTTATAAAAAATCTGTTTTCACTTTGGCATGACAGAAGCTTTTATTCAAATTATGCCAAATTATATTGACCACAATTTTATGTATTAAAGCAATAATGGACTGAAACATCCAGGAGGGGGGTTAATATTTTTTTATAGCCATTGTGTTAGTCCAGTTGTCAGTGACTCCATTAGAGCTGCTGCACATCTTAGTAAAAATATTAATATTCTGGTCTCAGTGCATTGTTATTGATTTGTAGCACAAAATAACAGTGACAGGATATATAACCATATCTGTGTTTTCCACCACTCATCTATTCATTAATTCATGGTTTGGTTTGTGTGTTTGTTGTAGGATCATGCAAAAACTTACAGATGGACTGGTACAAAAATTATATTAGTGGTGAGACTTGGTTCAATGTAGAACTGATTAACTTTTGAAAATCTGGATCCAGGATGTTTTCTAAGGATTTTTTAACATTGTGACATAGGACAATATTTGGCGTTATGCATATATGCCATAAAGAAATAATAAAACATTGCAGATATCAGCTTGACAATCTCAAGAAAATTTCCTACATTGATCTGGATTTGGGTATTGTTCTCGATCCTGGGAAATCTGAGGTGCATACACACTAGAAGCTATAGGTTTGAAACTACTAGGGGTAGAGACCTGTAATTGCTACCAACTTGTTGCAGATACAAGGTAGATTCAGTAGAGTTTAATGATTATAACAAAACAGCATCTGATCCAGATAAGTTCTGCTATTACCAAATTGTGATGTCTAAGAAATGGGCTAAAGATAATACATTTTAAATATTGTATTTTTTGCACCAAAAAGGTGATTTGCAAAGAGGTGTTAGCCAAAAACTTGGCATGTTTGAGCACAGTCTGCAGTGTGTCCTAAAACATTTTTTTTAAATAAAAAATTACAAAATAACAACAACAACAACAAAAAAAAACACTCAGGAAACTGGATAAGTGATGGACAAAAGAAAAAGTAGCAGGGCTAAAAACTACAACAGAAGAAGAGCATCTGAAAGTCATGTCCTTAAGAAATAGGAAAACCTCCAGCAAAGATATAATGCAGGATCTATGCTTTCCCAACCTTAGGAAATGATAGAAATTCAAGGATTGCTCAGCCTTGGAGGAGGAATATCGTCTCAGACTGTTATTCATTTATTATGAATTAACAATACATCAGGCTTTGTTGTGAAATGTTTGAAAATAATTGGAATCCTTCAAATACATTTTGGAAAAGGTGACAATGACAACAAAAGACCAAAACAGCATCCAAACAGGGATAAATACAACACTATGTCACTCTTAGGAATACAGCTACTGACATCCAGCTTCCATCACAATGTGTACAAATATGCCACTGCTTTAACTTCACAGCATGACTATCAAAGCAAACACAGTTTACCAACAGCTAAATATGTGCAACATAAATGTATAAAACATATGCTGAAACGCATTGCCCGTTTAAAAGTGGTGTTCTTACTTGTCCTCACAACCCTATAGAAATTGTAATGATGCAGTCCATGTCTTGGCAAAAATCCAAGCTGAGCTCTGGCACAGAATCAGCAACTCAAGAGCTTTGCTGCTCATTCACCAGCATCTGAAAGACTCGTTTGAGCATTGGAGTTTGAAATTATTTCTCATGTTATTGATTAATA
This sequence comes from Etroplus canarensis, assembly GCA_015106775.1. Classification (NCBI taxonomy): domain Eukaryota; kingdom Metazoa; phylum Chordata; class Actinopteri; order Cichliformes; family Cichlidae; genus Etroplus; species Etroplus canarensis. Next base: position 8,875 of record VUQH01025825.1, read on the forward strand.
ATTTATCACTCAAGATTACTTATGCGTCTTTACTCACTTGGATTCACACTCAATTTCAACAACTGCCTGAAAGAAAAACTCCACAAAGACTTCTCCCATAGCCATCAAATTCAAATCTTACACCAGTATTTTTTGAGATATGACACTCCTCTGAATTTTCCGACACTGTTTCAACACGCATTGACTATTCTTTTCTTGTAACAGATTACCAAACCAAGAATACCCAGAAAATCTGTATTTAAATACTCCTTTGGTACATTTTTGAAAACTAGGCAGGAAAATGACATATCAGCTGTTTGTCATCTACAACTGAAGAAGGTATCTCTCCAGCAATCGCGTCAGCATTCCAAATTTTGTTTACACTCGATTGGCTATCTGGGCCTGGGACAAAGTCTGAATGCCAAATGTGGGCTGGCAGATGCATCCACCAGCTCTGTGATAAGAAATGAAAGCACTAGCAGACACTATTCCACCCCAAACCCCAGAGGAGCTGTTTGGATCACAGTGGAGCCACACTGATTAAACTGCCAGCTTCTCCTGCATCTCCTGCAGAACTTTTTTCATAACCACTGTAACAGTTTAATTAAAGGTTTAATTTGTGGCTATATCATCACTTATGAGACTGACCAGGCGTGTGTGGCTGGAAATCTGCGAAAACAGTCTCAACATAACTGCTCACGTAATTGTTTATCATTAATGTGTGAAGCAAAAACTTGCAACCCTATCTTGAAATATCTGTAATTTAATTCCACTGTGAGTACAGGGGATACAAGAAACTATAGAGGGCTGTTAAAAACAAACTCCATTAGGAGAGAAAACTATATGGTCAGCATAAATACTGTTGAACTAAAGGGCTGACAAGGCAGGTACCCCCAGGAGCCATAAGAAACATGATATGTATGTGATTTTTAACCCTTGCCTGAGTGCTACATGGAGAAACTGACCGAGAATGATTCTTACTCTGCTAATTCTACTAAACCGATGAAAGCACAGGTGCTTGTGCAGCAGCTGTCAATTTTGAGAACTTGACTGGCAATGCTAGGAGAGCCTTTCCTGTAGAGTCACAGATAAATCAGCTGATTCTTCACCACAGGTTCCACTATCAGTGGCACATCACATTTCCTGCTCTCTCTACATTGTTTCTAAAAGAGAGCAAAGGGAAAAATTCACAAACCACAGACAGAGAAAAGCCTTCTGTTTATAGCAACCTGAGAGAGCAGTAAACAAGGTAATGCATCATTCAGAAGAATGTTTTTTCTTTTTTGACTTGTGTTCCAGTAGCTGTTTTACACTGGTTGTGTTTATCTTTTCCTTCATGAAGTTGGATACAGATGACATCTTGAGCCAGAACTAACTGAACCTGTCAGCACAGCTTACCACTTTCCATATACAGCATGAACAAACAGCACAGACTCTATTCAAGATCCCTATCTAATACGAATACGTCATGCTGTTCCTACATGCATGCAATTGCTCTATTGCAGGAGACAAACTGGAGATAAAGAGAACTAAATTTGAAGAAAGACTGCATTATCATCCCTACTGAGAGTAAAACACAATCAGACTAAATTCACTACATATTGCTGCAAGCAACAACAAGAGTTACAGGTTATGGACATAATTCAGTAAAAACAAATAAGCAAACCAGCAGCTGCATACTGTATCATGTGACCACATAGGATCCCAACCCCCACCAAGCTTTTTCCCTCCCAATAAAGAGTTTAGCACTCAGCATGAGCTCAGCACTTACCTTTTTGGTTTCACAGAAACATATACATATCCAGCATTTTAAGTGAGGAACCGCAGTATGGTAAATCAAATTAGGCCTTTTTTTGGCATTCCCCATTTCAGGAGCCAAAAAAAGTTCATGCCCCACCCCATATAAAATGCACACCCCCACACCCCACAATTTTATCAATCATGACAATCAAAAAAGGCTCAATGTTATTTACTCAAATTAATTTTATTTAAAAATCTTACTTTAATATCATCAGCCCCACAGCATCAGCAAACTTTTTTTCAGCTGGTTGTCGGCACCCCACACTTTGAGAATCACTGCATTAGGGAGACACAACAGGTAAACAAGGTGATATACACTGTTATATATTCCCAGTTAACTGCTTAGTTAGTCATTTGCCCGTTTCTGAACACGTAAAGGAGTGATTACCTGTCTGACATTAAATTCAAAGTTTTTCACAGATTTTGGAAATCTCTCCATCACTCCAGAAATCAGGAAAAAAGTTCTTAGGCAGAATAAGTCAATTTTTGCCATGTTTCTAGGAATAAAAAGTTCTAATAATACATGAACTAAACCTTCAGTAAAAACCTTCACAAAATAGACAGGAAAAAGTCTTGAAAGTTTGGTGGATGTAAGTGTTGCTGAAAATGAAAATTTATGGATCATAGTTTGATGGAAAAAAGAAAGTGCCTTTATGCATTTTAAAAACACAATGTGCTGATGAAAATTTGAACTAATAAAATTCTCCAATTAATTAGTTACATCAAGACATTTTTTGTAATGCAAGTTGGATTACATTTCATGCTTAAATGACATGCTCTTTTATTACCTCATCTAAGTAGGTTATGTTTTTGTTTGTCTTTATTTGTTTTGATTGCAGCATTACACAAGAAGTTACTTAGAAGTGGTAAACTTTTGAAGTCAATCCAGATCTGGACTCAGCATTCTTCAACATTGTGAGACAAGGGATCAAATATCAACAAATGTGCATCATAAAGAAGCAACAAAATTTTGCAGATATCAACTTGACATTCTTATGAAATTTTCCTAAACTGATCAAGATCTAGATATTGTTCTGGATCCAGAGATTCAACTTGAGGTGCATACACATATGAAGCTATGGGAAAGTAAGTAATAAGAGTACAGACTTGAAGCTAATCCTTGCTGAGACAGTGTAGATTCAGTCCAGTTTAATGAATATAGTGAAGCAGCATCTGATCTAGGCAAGTTACCATACTGTTATTTTTCTTGAATAATTCTTGAAATAAAAATGATATCTGTGTGAACAGTTTTGAAGGGCATGTTTTCATTGTCAAAGATTTCAAATCTATCAAACATAAAGACAGAAACATTTTGGGAAAACAGAGAAATTCCAGGATTGTTCAGCCTTGGCAGAAGTATGCACTCTAAGACTGCTCTTGTGAAGTATGGAATAATTTTAGTAAATGTCCAATAGATAAAGTGTAATGTAACACACACACATATATCTCTATTCTGTACATTTTCCTTCTGCTAGTCTGAAAAAAGACATCACGGAAGTCCAAAATTTACCGGTGCATGAAAAAACATGTTTTTGTCATGCACCAGTAAATATCTCTCCATAAATTTTAAAAAGTAAAACACTATGCATAACAAAATATAGAACTGTATCACACATCTCTTATGGGCTGGGTGGATTCTTACAAAGGTGGTGATAACAATCTTGAAAAAAACAACTAGCAGGGGAAATTCAAGCTTTGCCTTCCTTGGAAAACCAACACTCCAAGTGTAGTTGCTTAAGAACAATACAGTACCACTCACATGTCTGGGTGGTAAAAAGACAATGAGACAGTTGGGTTAACCTACTATAAAGAAATTTTAAAAAAAAAAATTTTGTAAGGATTAAGCAAAAACTAGATAAGGCATTAATTAGTGAGGTTTAAATGTAGTCAGATTTTGACATCTTCAAACAAAAACCAGGCAAACTATTATTCTATGTTAAGCTCAGGCTTTATATATTTATATCATGAGTTGGTGCTCCAGTTAGTCAGTGGAGTCAATCTATTTCTTACAGAGGAGACTTTTTATTCAGACAACTGGCCTCATCACTTGTTTTTCTGGTAAAGTATTCGCCTCCTTACTGCACGTTTGATGCTTGTCACTTGCTGATTACATAACTAGAATGACAACTACCACAGTAAAATGACAGAGGACATGCCCGACACTGCAAAGAATGCACTGTCTATATTCTTGGCATGATGTAAAAAAAAAAAAAAAAAAAAACCTGTCTT
>VUQH01025825.1:16942-30083 GCA_015106775.1 Etroplus canarensis
GTGCCAATGGGGGGGGGGGGGGGGTGCTCAGTCTGTTGGGACTTGGTTTGGGAACCAGAGAGCTTCAGTTCAAGAATTGCTCAGAACACTATATGTGTGCAGACTGGAAGCCGGAACAAGAAACATTGCAGAAAGCTGCTGGTCCCGCATGGACCACTATATATGGAGTGTGGACTGGAAGCTGGAGAGGTGTCAGTTCACCCCCTGAGCACTGCAGAGGTGCCCTTGAGCAAGGCACCGAACCCCCCACATTGCTCCCCTGGCACCCCTCAGGGGCTGTCTGTGCATGCGTGTGTCTATTCATGTGGAATTGTGTACGCTAACAAGAGAGTGTAAAATCTGGAATTTCCCCACTTGTGGGGACTAATAAAGGTTGTCTTTCTTCTTTTTTCTTAGTGCTGGTGGAAATGGAATGTTCAAGAGATTGAAACATTTGGAACAATTCATTTGGAAAAAGATTCTTTCTTTTGGAATGCTCGAAACATCTCACCACAGTGACATCTGGTGGTCAAATGTATGATTTTGAATGTTTACCCCCAATAAATAGTGAGATGTTTTCTTGTCTCTTGTGACTTTTTGTGTTGGTTTATAGTATTATTTGTATAGAAGGACATTTATTTTAATCAGTCAGTATCTGTAGGGGGTGCTTCTGTACATTTATATGAATGAATTCTTTATTTAGAACATAAACATTAAATTTACAAAAGCCATCACAATAATATGATAAACAAACGATGTCTATCAAAGTATCTTACTATGAATTCACACATGAAAACCTTCATCATAACTTATTTAAAAGGAGCAGGAAAAGCAAATACTTATAAACCCATAACCCTGTTAAATCCATCATGTAACTGGTGATACTGCCTAATATAAACATTTACATCGTCTGTAAACAATATACCTTTCAATACACAAACCCACACAGTGCAACAATGTAATGCTAGAATTTCAACACTCTATCTCAGCCATATACTGCCTTATCATTTTGTTTAATTTTTTAAAAATCGGTTCATATTTGTACATCTTTTCAATTCCTCCGCTGTGCACATACTCCACATTGTTTTTGTATAATTACAAAACACCAGCTGTTGCATACAGTGCATGCATTTAACTTTCTTCTCTTAGAGAAGCTCAAAGTGATCCCAGACAGCTGACCTTGGATACTTTCTACCCCCATCCATTTCAGTACAATTCCAAAATTCAGATCCACACTCAGTACAAGAAACTCAGGTAAATGAGACAAGATTTTGCAAATAAATGCAGTTTAGAAGAGCTTTGAAATGTTTTACACATGTCGGGTGGCGAATCAGCCACCAACTAGGCAAGGACATGAGAAATAATCATTTACATATAGTGCTTAACAAATTTATCAGACCTGCTGTCATAAAAATGAGAAAGATAATGCAGCATCATGAAGTGCTTTAATGCAGACTCTTTCCATTTCAGTGAGTTCTCTACGTTTTATCATTTTGAACAGGGATGAGGAATTTCAGACTGAATTCACCTTTCTACCTTTTCACCTTTTGAAACACAATAACAAGATCACAGTTTATTCAGATGTGTTTCACTGAATTACAATTCAGAAGCGGAGCAAAACACTGGAGACATTTCAAAACAGTTGGTGTCGTAATGGAACGTGAAATGGAACAGTCACGTGACATCCTCTGCTCAATACAGAGATGGTTTGAATCAAAAGTTCTACATAGGTTTCGGTACATACTGAAACACCGTTTCGATTTTGCCATCACTGTTGTAACATAGATAGCTCCAAAGGTAAACACTAAAGATGATTTCTGATTTCCAAAGATGGGCAGAGGATCAACAGTCTAGGAGAAACTGTGTCTTCAAATTATGGAGCAATTTCAGAATAATGTTTCTCAATGTAAAAAATTTTAAAGACTCTGAATATCACATCATTTACAGTACACAATATCATCAAAAGATTCTGAGGATATGGAGGCATGTCTGTGCTCAGTGGACATTGAGAAAAACTAATATCCAATGCTGGTGATTTTCTGGGGGGGGCCCAGGCAGCGCTGCGTTGCAAGCAGACATGATTCTATCATGGCAACCATTGCATGGGCTCAGGAGCACTTCCAGAAATCATTTTCTGTCAGCACAGTTGGACATGCCGTCCACAAATACAGGTTAAAGTTCTATCATGAAAAGAAGAAGCTATATGCAAACATGATGCAGAAACCCCACCATATTCTCTGGGCCAAAGTTAATTTAAAATGGACTGAGGCAAAGTGGAAAACTGTTCTGTGGTCAGACAAATTGAAAATTTAAATTCATTTTTGGAAATCATGGACACCTCATCCTCCGGACTAGAGAGGATAGGGACCATCCAGCTTGTTATCAGTTCAAAAGCCTGCATCTCTAATCATATGGGAGTGCATTAGTGGCTATGGTACTGGCAACTTGCACAACTTGGAAAGGCAACATCAGTGCTGAAAGGTATATATAGGTTTTAGAGCAACACATGCTCCACTCCAGACTGCGTCTTTTTCAGGGAAGGCCTTCCCTGAAAAAGACACACAAGAATGTGGTTCGGCAAGACAATGCTAAACTACATACTGCAGCTATAACAAAATCATGGCCTCATAGTGGAAGAGTCCAGGTGCTGGACTGGCCTGCCTGCAATCCAGATCTTTCACCAGTTGAAAACATTTGGTGCATCATTAAGCGCAGAATACCACCAAGAAGACCCAGGACTGTTGAGCAACTAGTATCGGACAAGAATGGGCCACATTCCTCTCCCAAGGGTCCAGCAGCTGGTCTCCTCAGTTTCCATACATTTATGAACTGTTGTTAAAAGGAGAGGGGATGCTACACAGTGGTAAACACGGCCCTGTCCCAACTTTGTCGAGATGTGTTGCTGCCATTGAATTAAAGGTCAGCTAGCATTTTTCATGAAATAATAAAATGTCTAAGCACACCAGCAAAACTGCAACAGAAAGGCTGAAAAAGAAAAGGAACAATGTGTTGCAATGGCCCAGTCAAAGTCCAGACCTGAACTTGATTGAAATGCTGTGTTGGGACCTTAGGAGAGCTGTGCAGAAATGAATGCCTCCAAACCTCAATGATTTGAAGCCATTTTGTAAATAAGAGTGGACCAACATTCCTCCACAGTGATGCAAGAGACTGATAAAGTCATGCAGAGATAGTTATTGCTGCTAAAATTGGTTCTACCATCTACCGAATCACAGGGTGTACTTAGTTTTTTACAGGGTTGCATAGTGTCCTGTGAAAACTTTCTTTTTCACATGACTGCATATATACTGTTTCAGTGGTGAAGGCTCATAAGTAAGAATGAGCAAAGTTTCAAAAATGAGGTCAGCATATGTACAAGTTTCAGAGGGGGTGCACCAAGATAAATAGGAATTATTTCAGTAAATCAACTGTGTGCAAAGCTACTCTAGAAGATGCCATAAATAAGAAATATAGTAAGAAATGAGCCTAATAGGTCCCTATTTAAAAATATCCCCTGCAGGATGTGTTTTTACAGACATAGGACAGTTTGCTCTTGTGACCACTCAACCACTGTTGGATTAAAAACACTCAAAAAAACATGCACAGGCACTCTTCAGTTGTCACAGCTACCTTCCCTCATTTTCTTTTGATTAATTCTTCAAAGCTGAATTGAGATACTGCGTTCATGGAAACAGTTACTGTGCAAGAGAATGCTTTATCCACGAAACTGAGGACTTTACCTTCATACTACACCACCTGAAGGCCACTCTTGGGTCGTCTGAGATAGCATGTTATAATATGGAGGCAGAGCAGCAGCAAATCAGAAGCAGTGGGAAGTAGTTAAAAGACATGCAGTACAGATGGAGTACATTAGGTTTTTCTCTGTGGTTTCCTTATCCACATGGCAGGAGGCCAAGGAGGGCTGCAAGAGCCTTGAAATGCCACCCAGAATGATATACAGTATACAGCTATTAACATCTGAATGTCGCAGTCTAATGTCACATGTCAGCACTGTGTGATGCTGTGCATTATTTCTTACTTCTGAAACAGTTTACATTTTCTGGCACATAACATCATCGGGTAAAAATGTATCTTACCAAAACTGCAATTTTACCACCTCCTGGAAGGTCCCCATTTTAAGTGTACCTCAGAGCAGTGCATTTTAGAAATTAAATTGCCTTTTAGCAAATGAAACTGTTCTTCAACTGACCCTGTGTTTTAAAAACAGGAAAAATGGGATAAAATGAACACCACAAAAATACCATCATAAAATTCGTTTCCTTTAAACTTAGTCCACAAATATACTATCAAACCATGCAGCTTAATCAGCCATACCTTCGACTCCAAGTAACTCTTGGAAGTGCTGGAATTCCTGGCTTATGGATAAGGCAAAGCCAGCAACCACGGGGTGTTACACTTCAAAACATACTCCCTGTCAGTATTATGCTTTTGGGCTGGCTCTTCCTCTGCCTGACCAGTCTTATGCCATTGCCAGTGTGGGTGTAAGCCAGAGAGATTCATTTTCTGAAATCACTCATACAGTATATTTGTACCTAAACAAACTCAACCTGAAGTCTCTTGGTTCAGATCTGCAAAACATTTGCCAGCTGTGATGAAAGAAAGGCCCCAGTAATCTCACCAGCAGAGTGGAAAACTTTTTTCCCACAGAGAATACTAAATAGTCTCTGCTGAGCCCACAGCCATCTCATATGTACATTTGTGTGATGCTTCTGAAATGGTACATGAGCGTGAGCACAGTAGGTGTTAGAGCAATTTACTCATTGAGCTCATATTTCATAAAATGTATAATTAAAATCATAAATGTGTAAACCAAACGGAGTTTCCTGAATGGTGCTTCTGCGACAGGTCTAAATAGTAATAATACAGAGAGAGCTTGATTAGCTTAATTGATTTATATGAATGCTGAAAATTGAACTCAAGCACTTCTCCATTCAGATTGCCAGTTTTGCTTAGGAAATGCATTGCCTATATACACTGCTCAAACAAATTAAGGGAACACTTGAATCACACATTAAATCATGATATAATAGTCAAGTTGAACATTTTTACAGTCACACGTTGTGTATTTTGTTAAGTAGAAGATTGGAAACTAAAGTCATGAACCCTTTGAAGACTGGATTCAAAATCACCCACATGCGCAGGCACACACGAAATCGAAGATAACTGAAATCATGGGCTGATCAAACATGTATCATAATGTTACTCAGTATGTTTATGGTCCCCATGTGCCTGTATGAACTGCTGAAAACATCTGGGCGAGGTCCTGATGAGATGGTGAATGGTGTCCTGGGGGTTCTCCTCCCAGACCTCATTCAGGGATCAGATCTTCATCATCACTGAGCTCCTGGACTGCCTGTGGCAGGCTTTGGTGGCACTGGATGTGCTGATAAGCTGATAGAGGCCCTGGATTCAAGTCTGGGGAACATGAGGACCAGTCTGTGGTATCAACATCTTCATCATCCAGGAACTACCTACACACTCTGGCCAAGTGAGGCTGGGCATTGTCTTAAACCAGGAAAGAACCAGGGTCCACTGCACCAGCATAAAGTTTGTTAGTGGGTCTTAGGCATTCATCCCCATAACTAACAACAGTAAGGGTACCACTGGTTAACACATGGAGGTCTTTGTGACCTTTCAAAGATATGCCTCCCTAGAAAACCTCTGACCAACTGACAAACTGGTCATGCTGGATGATGTTCCAGGCAGCAGAACATTTACCAAGGTGTCTTTGGGCTGTCCTTCACATGTGCTCAGTGTAAAGCTGCTCTCATCTATGAAGACAACGAGGAGCCAATGGTTGACCTGCCAAGTCTCTGGTGAATGCCAGTTAAGCTGCATGGTGTTCTTTCACCCACATGGAGTCTGTTTCTGACAGTTTGATCAGAAACATGCACACGTGTAGCCTGCTGGGGGTCATTTTGTAGGGCTTTGGCTGTGCTCCTCCTATAATGCCCGTCTCCAGGTGTCTCCTCTACACTCTTGAGATTGTGTTGGGAGACACAGCAAACTTTCTTGTGACTGCAATATAGATGCGTCATCCAGGAGGAGCCGGACTATGTGCATCCTGAATGGACTGCAGGTACCGCCTCATGCCTCACACCTCATAACAGTAGTGACATGGACACTAGCAAAAAGTAAACCTAGGGAAAATGAAGCTTGGAGGGATAAGGACAGAACAATAGTCCATAGCTACACCTGCAAAGCCATTTCATTTTTGGGGATTGTTTTGTTTGTTGTTTCTCCAGTTAACCTATTGTTACTTTGATTTGCACCAAAGCAGGTGAAATGGGTTCATAATTGTTAATGCCATGCCTAACAGTACAGATTGTTGTCTCTGAAGTTTAACTGACTCTGTGTTACACTCTGATGATTGAATGTTCCCTTACTTTTTTGAGCAGTGTATTTAAATCCATTACAGCTATAATACATATACATAAAACATGCACAGTTAACTACTAAACCTTTCATGAGGTCCATCACATTCTGAAATCCAATTAAAAAGAGGATGCTTTCCAGATGAACTTTCAAGAACAATCCTAAAAAGCATGTAGGATCAGCTGTACCATTCTTGTTAGGTCTCATTCGGTACCCACTTCATTGATCCCCTCCAGCCCCAGCACAGTGACACATCTGGAACAGTAGCAGTTTCACTTTACCCTACACACAAAGATGGCCCTCAGCTCAACAGCCTGATAAGTAGGTTTTGCACAGCCTGTGTGCCTTAATGGAGAAAATAAATTGAGTGTCATTTAAGCATGGATGACTGCCTTAAAAAGCTATAAATATACTGTATGGCCACATTTAAAACCAGCATGCAGCTACCTGTTGATGGGAGTAATTTAAAAATGGTCACATCCACTTTTGAATCTCACTGAAATTTAACTGCACTAGACAGTAAATAGCTGCTACCAGTGCCTCCTGAAAGCAGCTATTGAAGATGTAAGCCAGTCAAAGGTTGGTGGGTTTGCTTACATAACAAAACACACTGGTTAAATGTTTTCTTTTCCTTAGCCAGCCAACATCTTAAGAATACCCATGAGCCCCTGTTGTGGCTATAGCAGCTGGTGTTCCTGTGCTTTCTCATAAACAGCTCTCAGGCATGAGTTGAGGCTTTGTCTTTCTAACACCCCCTCTGAGAAATAAGGAGTGTGTGGGAAATAATGTAAAGACTATAGCTGGCGATGAATAAGTCCCACTCAGGATTATTCTTCATGTGCAAGAGTTTACATTTGTGGGGTTTATGTCTCATAATATCCCACTGACCTCTGTGGGTGGCCTAATAACAACACTGGAGCTCAACTGATTTAATTCATAAATTATCAGAAAATAAGCTGCAATTATGGCAACAATATTTACTGCCATTTGTCAAACAATAACGCACAATATTCTGCTTTCAGTTCTCCAATGTAAGAATTGTATGCTTTTCTTTACTATGTATCATTGCAAGGTAAACATGATTAAACAAGCCATTTCAATAAGACCCCCTTTGCTCTATTACAGTTTCAAAATAGATATTGTGATTGTTAGTTGCAGTCATAAAGTAACACCTTGAATTAGTAAAAAAAGCAAAAAATGGTGTCAATGAAAGTGAAAACACCCATGTGCTAGTTTTGGGGCTGCAGAGTATGTGTTCCACAACTGATATTCTGCTGCTTTACAAATTATCCTGTGGTGCACATTTGGGTCCATCCACCTACTCTGGTTTCTGCAACATTTTCTGACAAGCAGATGGCTGCTGAGGGCATACAAATAAGCCAGGTGTCCAGGACCCACCATAACAGTCCAGAGCAGTGTCACAGACAGATGGGAGATATTTGACCAGCAGCTGCAGACCTTAACATATCCTCAGGGAGCCTGAGAGAAAGACTCCCTACCTCACCCCCCCTTGTGTTTGTGTGAAATAATGTGTGTATGGAGTGTGCGGCCTTTGGATATGTGGGAAGTCAACCTTTGCTAAACCAAAATCACTTTTTTCCCTCCATTCTACTATAAGCCATGTTTTGTGAAAATAATCTAGCTATTTACTGAGAGGTGGCTATAAAAATATGGCACACTAACAATACTGAAAAGGATACAAATTAATGTCAACAAAAAAAAGTTCATTAATGAAACAAAACTGATGCAGAAATTGATAGGGATTGACAAAATTGCCAGGAGATGTAACAATCAGTGTTCCTAGCTTTCCCACTTCTTGCTGAATCTACATTTGTATTTGAAATTATTCAGAGAAGAATCAAAGTCTATTCAAGTGTCAGAGTTCTATTAAACTAACAATGTGTGTTAAGGAATCATACTTTCAGTTCTTCTTAATAAATAATACTGACAAAAATGAACATATAAGTAAAAACTTTAATTAGCAAAGGCAAGAGCATATTCACACAAGCAAACTTTGGTCTGCATTGTGCGCTGAATGCAAATCAGATGTGACTGTAAGGCATGAGTCTGAAACAAACTGGCAAACAAATACAATTCCTGGTCGATATTTTTCTTCATATACAAAAATATGGCATTTAAAACAAAGTCATACATCAATGTTCAGGCAATTCAACAATGCTACAGTAATCTCCTTCTGGATATGTGGGCTGTAAGAACAAACAGAAGCATATTTTCAGAAATGAGACCTGGTCACATTTGAGTGCTTTTGTAATGAAGCAACACCGGGATAAAAACTGAACAATGGTTCACATTTCGCTGTTGTTTCACATTAATGAATTAGACAAGAACAGGACGTATTGTGGCTCAAAAACCTCAGTAATATTGAAATTTAAGTTCAACGCCCTCCTTACCCCCAAAAATGCCCTAAAACAGAAGTAGACCAACCATTTCCTGGTTAGGATTATGCACATTTTAAGGGTTCATTACCTTTAAGGATGGTTTCAGTGGACGACATTTTTTCAAAAATGTGTAAGCTGCAACATAACAGAGACCAATGTCTGCTCAAACAAATAAATATTTTCAAGTTAACATTGTTTTCTGTCTTACAAGAATGTGGTTTACATTTCACATGTCAACTTTGATAAGTAGCCAAGCCAAAAAAAAAAAACAAACAAAAAAAGCCATTTTTATGAGCACAAACTAAAGATTTTTAAGCACTCTCCTCAATGAGTGTCAGTCAATAATGAAGTGGTCTTGTATAAAAACTATTTTCATGGCAAACCCCAAAAATACATACAGTATATGTATAGTTGCACACACTTATAATTTATAGATATTTCCACACACACAAACAAAATTGGAAATTAGCCCTATAATTATTTTGCATCATCTTTTGATCTTTCATTCAGAAAATTACGCTTTATGCATCTGTACCAACATTTGAAAAAAATTATTCTGAGACTTCACATCCCACAGCATTCATCCTGAGGCACATTCTCTATACTTTAATGGCCTGGGTGGTTTCATTTTAAGGAACAGAGATCAAGTAGCAGGCTTCATCAGGATTTGTAGTCTGGGGAATAGAGACGGGACCTGGGGCTGCTGTTTAGGACGGTCCTGGGTAATGTGCGGTTGAAGGAATTTCCTACTGGTGAGTCTAAACCTGAAAACAAGACAAATGTTAAAGCATCCACAGCAGAATGGCACAGCCACTGAGTGACATAAATCAGTAGTAAGCAGAAACAGTCCGCTGGAAGTTACACTTAGAGAAAATAAGATACGATGAAAACAAAGTATTTCTTGGTTTAAAAGTCAACTGATCAGCCTAATCTGACATGGTAACATGCTCACAAACCCCTTTATTAGAAACATCTTGCTAATTCTGGGTTGAAGCCCTTTTTGCCTTTAGAACTGGCATAAATTTTCATGGCATAGATTCAAGAAGGTGCTTAAACATTTCTCTGAGATTTTGGTCCATATTGACATGATAGTATCACACTAAATTTGTCCGCTCCACATTCGTGATATGAATCTCCCATTCCAACACATCCCAAAGGTGCTCTGTTGGATTGAGATCTGGTGACTGTGGAGGCCATCTGAGTAAAGTGAACTTATTGTCGTGTTCAAAAAACCAGCTTGAGATAATCTGAGCTTTGTGATATGGTACATTATCTTGCTGGAAGCAGCCATCAGAAGATGGGTACACTGTGGTCATAAAGGGATGAACATGGTCAGCAACAATATTCCCCACACTATTACACCACCAGCAGCAGCCTGAACCATTGATGGATACACACTTTGATGCTGTTTACACCAAACTGAGCCCTGACAAATTGTAGCCGAAGTTTCCTGTTATTAACTGACAGGAGTGGCATCTGGTGTGGTCTACTGCTGCTGTAGCCCATCTGATTTGAGGCTCAATGCACTGTGCATTCAGAGACGCTCTTCTGGTTGTAACAAGTGGGTATTTAAATAACTGTCACCTTCCTATCAGCTTGAAGCAGTCTGGCTATTCTCCTCTGGGCAAAAATGGCTTGTTTCAAGAGACCAGAGAGCTACCACTCACTGGACATTTTCTCTTTCTCAGATCATTATGTGTAAACCCAAGAGATAGTTGTGTGGGACATTCCCAGTAGATCAGCAGTTTCTGAAATACTCGGACCAGATCATCAAGCACCAAAAACCATGCCACATTCAAAAATCACTCATATCACCTTTCTTCCCCATTCTGATGCTTGGTTTGAACTTCAGCACGGTCATCTTGACCATGTCTACATGCCTAAATGCACCAAGTTGCCATCATGTGTTTTGGTGATTGGATATTTGAGTTAATGTGCAGTTTAATCAATGTACCTAATTAAGTTGCCGGTGAGTGTATGTGTCTTTTATATCTTTAAAACATATTTTTGACTGAAATTGTGGCAGCAAAACTATAGCTTTCTTCATGACACATCTAAATGATCTTTTAATTTATGAATGGTGAGGTAGCATCCTTTCTTCTCCTGGGTGCTGGCAGACACTTATGTTTTCCAATCAATTCTTACTTGAGACTACTGGCATCACAGGGGGATTATACACACTTAATCACGGCCAAAATAAATTCATTTATGAAAGAACAGACTGCTATTTAAAAGTACAAGGCTCTAAGACTGTTCCTGCTGTGCACAAACGTAGCATGGTAGAGTAATACATGCAACACATGTCAGCTGGATTTCATGCAATGTTGCACAATCACCATTAGCACCTCTGTTACATGTGTTTTTATAACCACTTGCAGGTGTGCACTTGTCATTTTACCAGGGACCTCAAAATTGCACAGAGAACATGAATTGCATTCTATGTTGAGCTGAAAGTTTTGTCTACAGCTACAACCCAAAGCTCAAGCAGCAGACTTCAGCAGAAAAGCCCACGCTCTACCTCAGGACAGCAGCTCAATCAAAAGCATCCAACACTGTGAATTTATCCCTCAGGGTAAGATGCCAACTTATGGTAATGCGCACCAACTTACAGGGCATTGAGAAGGTGTTTAAAGCCTTCTGGCAGCACGAACATAATTTTTTTACGTTCCACCCACCCAACCTGCCAGATTTAGCTCCCTGTGACTTCTTCCTGTTCTCCAAAATAAAATGCAAGTTTTAGAGTCACCACTTGGCACAACAGAGATCCAGGTATAACACAGACAGAAGTGTGGCGGAAGCATGAGGAGCTGCACAAGGGGGCCACTCTGAAGAAAATAGTAGCCAAATGAAAATCAGATCTGAACTTTTAGTTCAAACTGTTTATTTTTTGAATGTAAGCTTTAGTCTATATACAAGTACCTGTGTGGGTAAAGTCACAGTGACATTATCCTACCTAAGACCGGTGGTGGTGTCCTCTGGATGAAAGCAGGATGATAAGCTTGTTCCCTCGGAGAGAACATGGAGTGGAGTACTGCAGAGGGGGATACACATGAGTGTTTGTGGGGCTCAGTATCAAAAAATCTCTTAAAAGTCACAAAATATATCATCATAACTGCAAGTGCTTAAAACCGTGACCACCACTAATTAGACGGCCAAGTTTAAGGACTGCTTCACTTTGAATGAAAATTTAAGTTCTTCAGACATACAGACAAGCTGATACATCAGTGTATTTCAGTGCTAGGGGTATTCATTTTAAAATATAAAATGTTAGGGTTTTAGTATTAATGACCCTCCCAGAGGGAAGGAGGGAGAGAGAGAAAGAGATGGAGAGAGAGAGAGAGTCCAGCTAATGATTACGGCAGCTATGTGTTGTCTCAGTGTTTGTTCATGTGTAAAAGAGATCACTTGTGACTCAAAGTTGACTGGCAAGAATTGAAGTGGACCAAAGAGAGACGAGGATAAATATGTCATTCAAAATAAAGCCAATATTGAAGTTATCAAAGGTAGCACACAAAAGACCTAAGAAAAGGCAAACAAGACTAAGGAGTCTTGTGGATGACGAAAAAAATAATTTGCATGATTAAGACAAATTACTTAAGGTACTGCACTACAGATGTTAAGACCTGTTTCCCTGTCAATGACCATGATAAAGCTTCATGACCATAACCTCAAAGGGTTCACCATACCATGCAAATTGCTAATGAGCCTTGGAAATATCAACCTGTATAAAAATGATAGAGAAAGAGGTGCAGGAAAAAAGGATCGCCTCAAAATATAGCACCTCATCTGTCAAAGATGGAGGTACATGTATTATGGCTGCCTTATTGATTTCACCGCTGACAGAAGCAACAGGATGGCTGTTGCTGTAAATGTTGATGATAGCTAATTGTTCACTTTATCATTCAGCAATCTTAAATATAGACTCAAAGCAACCAATCAATTAATACCAAATCAATCCAACATGTTTTCTGCATTGTCAAGCTAACTAAAGGCAGGGTGAACACAACAAACTGGGGCTGAGAACGGATATGTTAAAGGAATGGAAGGGCATTACTATTGAATGACTTCAGACAGCCAAAGGATTTTCCACAAAAAGTTGAATATGATATTTTGAATTATATGTGCATCTGTCCAATTACTTTTGAGCCCATAATTTAAGCGTCAAAAAGGTTAAATGTCCAACAGTTTTTGTTTAACCTACTAAAATTAATATCTTGTAGTGGTTTTTATTTTGTAGTGCTTTTATTTAAGGGTTGTTGTTTCCTCAAATGAAAGCACAGCTTGTGTCTGGTAGACAACTGCCACAAGTAAAATCCAGGTGCACTCCAGTCACACAAAACACGATTTCTGTGACATGATGAAACAGAAAA
>VUQH01025828.1:13200-25678 GCA_015106775.1 Etroplus canarensis
AGGGGGGGGGGGGGATGAAATGTGGAGTTTTTGCACTTGAAATGAGCCTTTAAACCCCCCCCCCCCTCCTCCAGGAAACATCCAGAGGACACACAGCGAGGACAGTGTAGGCTTTACCCGAAATAAAAGTCAATTATTTGGACTGAAATCCTCCATGTGTGGGGCTGGAGAGAGAAGGAGGAGGGGGGGTGCTTGTATATTTTTATAATACGTCTGTTTAAATATTAATTTACTGCAACACCGACAGTTCCCCCCCCCCTCTTTTCCCCAGTGGTGAAGTTGTGAGTTGTTGTTTTTTTTTTTTTGAATAACAGGATATACCCAAGGTCAATGCTGTAGGCTGTGTTTTTGTTTATTTATATATTTATTGTGCAAAGAAGGAGATGTTTTGTTTATTTATTTATTCATTTTTTAAAAAAATTTTTGCTTCCTTCCTGGGTAGAAAACAGTGTTTAAAAAAAAAATCTCACTGCATTATTGTCAGAAATATCACGAGAACTGACGCAGGCATGGTGCAGATTAAGGGTTTCCATCTTAAATTCCTGTGTGTGTGTGTGTTCACATTTTAGAGAGAGGGCTGCCTCTCACAGCTCAGATTATATTATGTGGCTTTTATTTTCCTGCCTGCCGCTAGGCTGGAGCAGTGCTTCAGCTGGCCCTCCCCCAGGGCCACAAAAAAAAAAGAAAAAAAAAGGCCAGAGCTCTGTGATACTCATACAACACAGCTATACTGGATAATGGTATGTTTATGATACAGAAAGCTCACTTCATGCTGGTATTTATCATATATTCTCACTGTAATTAACCTAAATATATGTGCCACTAATTCTGGGGCTGAAACCGTGTCTGCAGGACTAAATGCTGACTTTGTTTGAGTCCTTTTTCTGCTTGTAATTAGAGTTAAGTGGATAAATTGATCAGAAAATGAATCGGAAACAATTACTTTTATGTTTGAATTTTGCCAAATGTTCACTTTAAAAAGAAATTTGTTGGCTCACGAGCCTGTAAATATCTGAATGAAGGTCATTAATTGTTTAGTTAATAAACACAAAATACTGGAAACATATAAAATGAACAAGAGCAAATGTGAACCAAATAAAATGTTTAAGTTGCTTTGATGTTTGCTCTTTAATTGAGTTTTCTATCAAAAGTTGCATTTATTGATTTCATTCAAATACAGTTAAGATGAATAAAACCTATAGATTGAAGATTAAATTATGTTAGCTTACAGGTAGAAACAGTTAGCAATAATATTGTTTGCCAGTCTATGGTTTTCTTCAATTGTCAGGTTGTAAGTCATTAACTGAATAGTAAATATATCTTAACTTGTTGCATTTTGTTATGCACATTCATCTATCTACATATATCTAAATATTTAAAACTCAATTGAGCACTGAAGACCCAATACTGACTTTTCTGCTTGTAATTGGAGTTGAGAGAATAAATTGATAAGAAAATGAATCACAAATAAATTTGATGGTGATTTTTTGCTTGAATTTGGGCAAATGTGAGCTGGAAAGCAAATCCCAAATTTTAATTAAGATTATTTGTCAGTAAGTAACCAAACATAAACCAAATCAAACAACTTTTTGGGCTTTTTTGTCAGTTGTGAGCTTAATAGTTTTTTTTAAGTTACTTCCCATCTTATCAAGTGGGAACAGGATAATGAATATAGTTTACTTTTATGTTAGTTTTTCCTGCCTGTATCCTCAGAAATATCTTACACTAAATTGTTAATTGAATCAGCAGTAGTAACTTTGTAATTTCCCCCCTGGGATCAATAAAGTATTTTAATTTTGATTCAGGAGATAAATGGTTGAATATTTGAAAATGAATCAAACACATTTGATGGTTATTTGAGTTAAATGTATGCCACTAACTTTGGGGCTGTAAAAGTTTCTGCAGGACTAAATACTGACTTTGTTTGAGTATTTTCTTTCCTGCTTGTAACTAGAGTCAAGAGGATAAACAATCAGAAAATGAATAAGAAATAAATTGAATGGCGATTTTTTTTCAGCCAAAGTTTTGTGAAAAGAGCTAAAAAGTTCATTTTTCCAACTAATGTGCATCAAAATTGTGATCTCTGTGGATAAATTGATTCATATTTGATGACAAAAAAACTGACAGCAGTTTTCATCAATAATTTCACAAACCATAAACAAAAAACCATTCCTTTTTTCTTGATTTTCAGCTCTTTATCCAAAAGTATCCAAAGTTTGAAGGATTAACTCATAGGTTGACAAACAAAAAGACACATTTTGACAAATGATTGAACATTTCTTAAGAAAAAATGGCAACAGTTTTTACCCAGTTTTCTTTTTCAGTAAACAGGATATTTTGTTTTTTTTAACCAAAAAAGTAATAAAAGCTAAACTTTCTCTGATGTTCTATAGACCAAATCATTAATTTATAATCTATTTGAGTCATTGCACTAATTGAGTATATCTGCACAGTTATGTTTTATTACATCTTGTATTAAGTATTGTTATCCTTAAAATATCCCTATAGAGTTTTTATGGACAAATACTGTCACTGTCTGATAATAAGAATAGTACCTCATATTTATAATATATGAATGAATGAACAGTTTTCATTCTTTGTCACTGATCAGCTGATATTGACCCGGTGTTTACTGATGTTATTCAAGTAGATTGATAGTTATCCATTTAAACTTTGAAAAATTTTGTAGTGCAGAGCTTATAAACTTTAAAACTGGTCAAATAAATAAGAAAAAGTTCAAAGTTGGAAAAATATTGGAATCTTATATCAGTCAAGTTGTCATTTTCAGCATTCCCTTATTCTTATGGAAAACTTCTGTATGTTATTCCAATATATGATAAAATAAGCCTAAAATACTTCTACAGGGTCCAGCTATCATTAGCAAAGGCTTTACATGACTTCATTATTTTCTTACCCCAAGTTATTACTGTGTACCTTTTGGCCGCTCCCTTTTATTCTCCCCAAGGGATCGCCACAGTGGATTAATCTGCATTGGTAATTTGGCAGAAGCTTTACACTGGATGCCTTTCCTGACGCAGCCCTCCATGGCGAGGGGGGCTTGTGTCCCCACTTGGAATTGAACCAGGGTCCTTTTGCATCTAAGGCAAATGTGTAATAATAATGTAATATTCCTTATTGAATTTATCATTCTACTTAAAGAGCTAATGCATATGTTTATTGTTGTATCAGCCTACCTTTATCTTGCTCTAGTGATTTTATCTGAACTTAATATCTTTCAGTCATCCCAAATGTGTATAATGGAGTTCTTTATTGCTATCTTCTTCCCTAGACATACAGTCATGTCCTCTTCATTAGGTACATCTTGCTAGTACTGAGAAGGGCCCCGTTTGCCTTCAGAACTGCCTTAAGTCATTGTGACATAGATTCAATAAGGTGCTGGAAGGCTGCAGAGATTTTGACAGCATCACACAGTTGCTGCAGCTGTGTTGGCTGCACATCCATGATGTGCACCTCCTATTTCATCACATCCCGAACGTGCTTTACTGGATTGAGATCTGGTGATTGTGGAGGCCATTTGAGTACAGTGAAATCACTGTCATGTTCATTGTTCCCGTAGTGTAGTGGTTTACACATTGACCTCACAAGCAAAAGGTCCCTGGTTCGATTCCATGTGGGGACATAAGCCCTTCTCACCACGGAGGGTTGCATCAGGTAGGGCATCAGGGGTAAACACCTCTGCCAAATTACCGATGCAGATTAATCCGTGCTGGAGACCCCTTGGGGAGAATAAAATGGAGCAGCTGTCATGTTCAAGAAATCATGTCCAGATTATTTAAAGTTTTTGACATAGGGAATTATCCAGCTGAACGCAACCATCAGAAGATGAGTACACTAAAACATAACAACTTTGTTTTGGAAAAACATACTGGGTCTTTAATATTGTTACTGAACGTCTTTTTGCCATCTTGTGTGACCAGTTTTAAAAATGTGCATATTAGCAGCAGCTCTGAGAATCAGTAACAAATGTGTAGTGTGTTATAATGCATCGCTTTTGTGCATGATATGAATTAACTTGTTAGTTCTTACAAAATTTAATGAACAGGTAGTGTTTTGTTATATGGGTATACTAGTGTTTCTATCATAATAAGTGAGCCTGAAATATTCCCACCATGTAACAAAGACGTTATGTAACTTTACTGCATTCTTGCTATCATAATCCGAAAGCTAGTGTATCACACTTTTATGAGGGATTTAAAAATGTTTTTGGCCTATTTATGTTTTTATATCTAGCTATATTAAATTGTCTATCTTCGAGTGACTCATGTGGTCTTTGGTGTTATTTTTATCTGATTCTGACGTCCTTTTTCCATCTTCTTTGACTGTTATATGAAAAATGCACCTATTTATAGCAATTCTGAGTCTTACTATTAAATGTGTAGAGTATTGTAATCTGCCTGTGCTGCTCTGGAGTAATTTTATATTATGTAATTATCCATTTAAAATGAATACTATAATGTTATTGTCTTCATTTGGACTTAAAGACATAGTTCAGGAGTTAGAATAATGTTCCTATAGTGGCTCATGCTGCCTTTGGGGTGATTTTTATTGGATTTTCTTGTAATTTTCCACCTTCTGTGTCTATAATGGTAAAAATGCACATTTATAGCAGTTGTATAATCTGCCTGTGTTACCGTGGAGTAATTTAACTTTCCCTAGTCACTGATTTAAGACTATAACTTTGGTGTTACATCTTCATTGGACTTAAAAAAACATACTTCTGAGACTTGCTGAATATCTGATGGTTATTTTTCTCCCTGTGGTGTTTTAATACTCATCCTCTGGGGCGATGATGTTGCTATAATTGTGCGGCATGATAGGTACATTGTGTCTGCAGTGATCTTAAATGTGTTTTATTCGCTTTCTCGTGTGCTGAAATGTTTCCACGGAGACACTGTGTTTCATTTAATCTCCTGCGGTTCTGTAATTTCAGTTCCTATAGCTGCGTTTTCTGACATTTAACAGCAGTGACCTTGTCCTGTCTTTAGCTGCAGCAGAATAACTCCTCTAATATAAATCTTTGGAGATTCAGAAAGTGTCTGATTCATGTTGTTGGTGTTTTCCGCAAGTCTGCTATGCTCCCCGTTGACGTAGTTAAACATCATATTAGGGCGTGTTTTTTACATTGTGGTGGTGTTAGTGCTGCTATTTGACTCCGCATGTAGCTGATATGTATATTTTCTGCCCTATCTTTCTAAAAATTGATCCCGGGCCTGCTGCAGCTGGTCTGCAGAGCTGCAGCAGCAGCGGGTGGGGGAGGGCTGCCTGTGGTGGTAGTGTTGGTGGGGTAATTGGGGGGGGAGGCGTCCTTGGTGAGGTGGGGGTTGTGGATGATCGACACAGGAGTGAGAATTTGAGAATATTTGGCAGCAGGAGTAAGGAGGTGGTGAAGGACTGCTTTAAACGTCACACCAACTACAGGCCCAACAAGAACGACTGGTTGTTGTTTGGGAGCAGATTCCCCTCCTGACTGTTTGTGGTGCAGAAAGAGCAGAAATAACCTCGTTTTTATTTTGTGAATCTTCTATCATGAGTAAATGGAGAGCAGCTGCATGGTCGACCACACCCTGAGCTTATACACTGAGCTCTTTTTATTTTTATGTGGATAACAAGCTGGGTGAATGTGACCTCTGCCTGATTTATTTCAATTCATGTAATGTGGGGGGAAAAAACTCCAAGCCACCAATGCTTTTTATTTAAATATCAGAACTGCAACAGTTAATGAATTCATAGATTAGTTGAAAAACAGGAAATTAGGCACAATTATGTGAGTATTTGTGAAAGTTTGCTGCTTTTCTTTGTCTTCTGTGATAGAAGATGGCACTACTAAGTAAGGTTTTATCATACTTTTAGGGGTCTGTGTATATGTGTATGTGTATGTATGTATTTTTTTAAAGTGACCTCCCAATCAGAATACTTTGTTATTCTGATTTTGAGTCTTAATCCAATTTTTTGTGCTTTTTTACATTTTTTTAACATATCTGTAGTTTTATTTTTGTCACTAATCCCCTATAGTTCCTCATATTGCCTTTGGGGCGATTTTTATGTAGAAGTGCCCAGTGTTTTTAATGTTTCCCCTTTTCTTTGTGAATAATATTAAAAATAAACATGTTTATAGGAGCACTAAGACTCATACCTGTGAAGTGTGTTGTATTCTAATACCATATTTTTATGGACTATATTATTTCTGTAAATTTGATATTCTTATAATAATTAACAAGGAATTTTTTTGTCCATAATACATAAGGCTATAATAGTATTTATCATAATTCTGTCTGAAATATTGCTGCAAGGTCACCTAATAATAATTTAGGATTTTAGGTGACTTCCAGATAGCCTTACCTTCATGTATTTCTTTATATTTCTTAATTCAGCTCATTATCTTTTTTTAAGGGTTTAAATACATGTTTATAGTATATTTACAGTAGTATGTTATCTTCTAAGTTGTCGATAGTCCTCCTATAGCAGCTTATGCTGACTTAAGGGGGATTTCCATCTCTGTTACAAACAATGTTTTTGATATTTTTTTCCCTTTAGTTTGTACATAATATTAAAAATACACATATATCAGCTGTGAGACTCTGTTAAACTGTGGTGTATTATAATATTGTAATGATCTTCATCTGATGGCCTACATAGATTAGCCACTTAATAGAAACATATATGAGTCATATATGAGTTCTCATTGTTGTCTTTTTTCGGTTGCTCCCCTTCGTGGTTACCACAGAGGTTTATCTGCCTCAGTGTCAACTTGTGCCTTGTATCCTCTACCTTTATCCTTCACCCAGTAGTAGCGTAGCATACACTGTTGGCTAACAGTACTGATGGCAGTTGTTATCCCAGGATTCGATATGGAAATTTTATTTTTTATCCACAGAAGTAGGAGTTCTGGCTTGTTCGAATTCAAATGTTATGTTTTTGCTTTGTGCCATTTCATGATTTATGCTTAATTTGTGCTTCTGTGGGAAATCTACATAGACCCTGCCACAGTGGGTGACGTTGTCAACATCATTTATGCTTTTATGAGGTGTGTCTGCATTGCCCTGCAATTTAGGGCCCCGTCACACCATGCCAATTTAACAAGATTATGCCGACTCATCCAAATTCCTCTAAAACGCTATTATACGCAGAACAATGATGAAATGGACGTAAACATAACATATAATACTAACGAATGCTAGCGTACTGCCGGCATTCACAACTTGAAACCCATTTATACCACTCCCCTTAAATGCACCACATATGCAATTATTCGGCAGCTGTGTGTTTAAAAACACATTTAGTAAAACTGGATCACGTCAAATACTTCTACAAACATCAATATCCGTTGGAGGTATGTTTGATATGTTATACATATGTTTAAAAAAAATGTTACTCATAGGTTATTAATATGTTTTGGGTATGCTCAACATTATCTCCACGCATTTTGACATTTGAGTAATGTGTGCATTAAGTACCTGTAACACATGGTCCTCATATGTGGGGCGTATGAGCCATACACTGGCAAACGTCAGAGATTTTGTGCATGCTCAAAATTTTTCAAAATGCTGTTGAGTTTTCTGTTCTGCTTCTACTATTTCCTATCTGTACTTCTTGTGTTTATGTCACGCAGCAGCAACTACAACAACATAAATGCTGCTCAAGTTGGAGCTGATAATTATTTAATAACAGACACTCATAATGAAAGAACTGCTATGGAGAAAAGAGAGAAAATATATATTTTTTAAAAAACGTGGCGAGGAGGTAGAAGGAAACAACAGTACTGAACTGGCCAGCCACAGTAGGCAAGGTAAACTTGAGGGGATTCGCAAACGTTTGTGGCTATGTCATAGTTAGTTCAATTTAGTGATCAAGCATAAATTAACCCTTACTAGATAGTACGACTGCTACTAGTAGCAATAATAGTAGAATATCTCCCAGAAAAAAAATCAGGAGATATTATGGTTTTGACTTGCTTGTGTCGCCACTGCATCCATGTCTGGTCTGTCCACCGTAGAGATTTGTAACGTTATTTCAATAACTAATGATAGATTTCGAGAAGTTTCAACAAACTTGGTAGATATAGTATACCCCCAGAGGAGTAGGGTGCTTTATAATTTTAGCTCTGTAGCCCAAGAATGAATGGTGGGTCTAGATCTTACAGGAAAGGATAGGGTAAAATTGGCAGAATCTTATATGTATAAGACAAATATGACTTCAGTGTCTACTTGTAGACCTACCAAGCACTGAACAAAGCCCAGGTCCATGTTTTTTGCCTTTGATTGCGCTAAGAGTAAGGTACAGTAATCAAGAGGGAAATTCAGATGATTTGGGCACAACAAATTGTTTCTCAAGTTCCTCCGGATCCCCCAGTAAGTACCACTGAGGGGTGGAGCTGACCTTCATAATGGGTTCCCACAGACGTTAGCCCTGAGCTGTGAGATATTGTCTTTCATAGGTGAAAGACAATCGAGCACAAATAGTTACCTAAAAACAACTTAATGATATGCTTTAATGGTTTTATATGGAATCTGGAAAATTCAGGAACTGAGTAGAGCTGTTGAAAGCATTTTGGCCTGGACAAAATACTTTAAAAATATACATAAAGGGTTTTATTTACATTATTTGTAGATGTATGTGTGGATTAATCCTTTAATTATTTCAGCTGTAAAGTGAATGCTTGGGATATCTGACTAAACAGGACACTTATACGAAATTGTAATGCCAATATTAATACAGGATGCAGACATTTTACCATTAAAACAACTAGAGATTTTTTATGAACTGATAAAAGGAACATAATGACATCCTTGTTTGTCATTTAAATTTCTGTCAGTGAGAGATATTTGCTGAATATTTCAGGTCGTTTGCAGCTTTCATGTTGCAGCTGTGGGGCTGCGTATTAGGTTTCATTCAAAGCGGTTGTAGTTATTTTTTTCTGGCTTGTAGCTCTAAGCAGGGGATCACAGAGCAGCAGAGGCTGTATGATGGATTCAATATCAGCAAACAGCAGCATTTTTTTTTTACAGCTGCAGTGTTTTCCATGTTAAGCTGTAAAATCTAGATCACCATGTCTGCTGCGTTCTACATAAAACACCATGTGTGCATTTTCTTTTCATTTTATCATCCTGGTGTTTTAAAGATTTATGTCTTCAGGAGCCACGGTGCTGGGAGGCACACAAACAGAAAGTATTGGGAAACAGACGTATACATTGTTGGATTTGTTTTTTTTTATGTTATTTGGTGACTGCAACAATAATACAGAATTAATCTTTAAATATGCTCATGATTTTAGGAATCCTAAAGTCCTTTGTGATCTTTTCGATGCTGTTATTGGAGCCCAATCTGAAGTCAAATGTGCACAAACCAATGCTCAGTCAGTTTGTAGAGAAGTTGATAGAAAATGTGAAATAATCATTCACAAGTATTTGCTGTTTCTTTTGTGGTAATGAACTGTTCAGATCTCTGCATATAAGGACATCACTTTGTGGTACAAGGCCTCAGGTATTACCCTTGGGCATTTTATAAGATCGTAAGAGAAAATTTTCAGGAAATTTTGAGGGTTTAGTGCACCTACTGCTGTTGGATTCATGGCCAAATTCATGCTAACAGGATCTATTTGGACCTAAAAGAAAATGTCTAAAGTTAACAGGAGATGCTGACTTGGTGCAAACTGGGGCTAAAAGGATCTAATAGAAACTGTCAAGTGCTAACATGGCTCCAGAGAAACCTCTTATTGTCTGCCTAATGCAGGCAGAGTCAGAAAGGAAGCAGAGTAGGAATGAGACATTAAAACAGTCACTGCTCAAAAACTGCAAGTCCTGTAGAAAAAAAGTCCTTCAATGTATGAATCACTAACTTCTGCAGGCAAAATACTTGGTTTTCATCTATCTGATGTGTATTATGTAGAAGATGTGACAAGTGAAAGACATCATGCGCTTCTGTTTTTTCACATGAAATTTCTGTCGTTTTATGAGGAGTCAGTTGAGTAATGTGGTCAATGCACTTTGCACTGTGAGAAGATTTATATAAAAAGTGTAAGTCCTGTCATGCCAGGTGAAAGTGGATAAAAAATATTTAGTTTTTGATGTGTGATTTGTCTGTGTAGAGGAAAAGGTTTGGCTACAAAAGAATGTTGAATTAATTTCTTATTTTTTAATTTTATTTTTTAATTTTCTCAAGTCTGCGCTACACTGGATTTTTTCAATGCACTGGCAAATACTCTTTATAAATGTACACTTCTGCGCAACAGTTTGGGATCACTTGGAAATTCCCTTGTTTTCCACGCATGACACACATGAACTAACTCTGAACAGGAGATGTAGCAAATGGAAGTAAACAGGACGCGCTGACATTGTCAGATTTAGAAATAAGGATTTTAATGGAAATGATGAATGTGTTCTTCAAACTTTGCCTTCAACAAAAAACACATTTTGCAGTAATTACAGCTTGAAAGACCTTAGGCATTCTAGCTGTCAGTTTTTCAAGGTAATCTGATGAGATTACACCCCCTGCTTCCCTGAGCATCTCCTACAAGATGCATCCGCTTAATGGAGTCTTCCTCCATACCATACAGTCAAGGGGCTCCCACAAAAGCTCAGTAGGGTTCACATCTGGAGACTGGCTGCTCCACAACACATTATGGAGGTATCTTTTGGGTCATTATCCTGCCATGCCTCACTCTGTGCTGTCCACAGAGTGAGGCATGGCATTGCAAAATCTTGTGATACCTTTCCTTCCTCAAGTTCCTTTCCACTCTGTACAAATCTCCTGTTTTACCACCTCCAAAGCACCTCCAGACCATCACACTGCCTCCACCATGCTTTTCTGATGGTATTAAGCACTGTATGTTCTGTGTTTCACAAATGTTCTTTTGTTTGATCCCAGGACCTCAAACTTGGACTCATCTGTCCACAACACGTTCTTCCAGTCTTCCAGTGTCCAATGTCAAAAGGGTTTTCTAATGATCAATTAGCCTTATAAAATGATTAACTTGGATTAGCAGCCATACCAGAAGATTGACGCAGAAGACTGACAGTTGCAAAAATGCAGATTATTCTTAAAGAATTCATCTGATTGATTTTTATTGGATAAAATTCTTTGAATTGCACATAAATCTCTATTTCTTTGGAAAACGATGAAATTTGCAAGTGATCCCAAACTTGTGAGTGGTAGTCTACACATGTACTGCATGTTCTTCTTCTTCTTTTTGGCTGCTTCTGTGAGGAGTCATCACAGCCTCCATCTCACCCTAGCCCTTGCATCCTCTTCTGTCATTCTGACCCTCTTCATATCCTCCTTTTGTACATCTGTGAACCTCCGCCGTGATCTTTGTCATTCTGTTTCCTGTTAATCCTAAGCAGAAATCTCACGGGATGAAAAATGAAGCTGACACCGAATCAAAAAATTGTAGTTCCTCTCATGTCCTCTTGAGGCCGGCTTCAAAAGTGAGTCAGTCCCCGTAGACTACCGTGTTAAAATGTTCAACTTTACAGCAGAAATAAGTGTTTACTTCCTGCTACCAAAAACAGCTTTGGTTTCAATAGATAGGTTCCCTCTCCAGTGTAACTTTGACTGGGGTAAACATTTTTGTAATTCATCTACAAGGATAATTGAGTTAGGGTTGTGGCTGCATTGACTAACAGATGTTTTATCAGCCAGTAACTTTGTACTAATTAGCCAATATGTGCATCTCTGTCTTGCACTGACACAGTTTACAAATGCAGCTTGCTTGCCAAGCTTGTTTGTGTTAACTGTGGACTTAGCACTCCACCCTTTCATCCATATGAGGTAACTTCTGGCTTAAAAACATTGCAGCAGCCAAAATGCTAATATTGAAGCTGACTGCAATAGTCCTCAATGAGTAACAGTGAAAAGAGCCAAACAGCTACAGTAACTATTCACTGTGCCCCTAGACTAAAAAGGGCCACATTTTAGTTTTATTTTTTGCAAGTATAGCATTGATGATGTGTCTAAATTAACATAAAACAGCACTTCTGTGTTTTTAGTTTTTCTCACAGTGAAGCTGGATTTGCACACTAAACACTCACATACTTCCAGTGCGTGCTGATTTATCAGTTAAGGATTTAGGACAGAAAGTCCTCCCTTGATGGCACCCATTTCCAGATGATGACTCCAACAGACATTATGAACATAGTTAAATCACAACAGAAATTGTGTGTAAAAGAAACAGCCGGTTGTGGTGGTTGAAGGTGACTGAAGTTTTCTGCTGCTGTTCCTTCCATACCTCAAATCAAGTTTAGGACTATTCTGAACAATTCCTCACACCCTATCCATGATGTGCTGGACAGACAGAAGAGTACATTCAGCAACAGGCTCATTCAACCACAGTGCACAACAGAACGCCACAGGAAGTCATTCCCACCTGTGGCCATCAAACTTTACAACTCCTCCCTGTGACACTATTCTCAATTTGATTTTCGATTAGTTGATCCTTATCGGCAACCCCCCCCCCCCCCAT
>VUQH01025828.1:38419-66323 GCA_015106775.1 Etroplus canarensis
AGTCTCCAGCAGCCTCTGATTCAAACATGACTTTTTAGCTCCTAATCTTATTAACCCTAACACAATTATTACTGTCTTCGAATAGAAGTATCCAACATTTTAGCTGCTAACCTGATGGATATCAGTTCCATCATTTTACTGTCCTTTATCTCTGTTTTTAGTCTCCACAAGCACCAAGTGGCAATATCTGCTTTTGTGTCTGCTAACTTGATGAATCGTTGTTCAGTTATCAGTGTCTTTTATCTCTGTTTTAACCTTTAACTGTTAACCTGATAAGTTAGATTTCTAGACGTTCTAATAGGAACATTGGACACTTTGTATGTTAACTTGATGAACCTTAGTTTAATTACCATTGTGTTTTATCTCTGGTTTTGGTCTCCATCAGCTTCTGATATCAATATCTGAATTTCTGACTGCTAGCATGATGAGCTTCAGTTCAATTTTCTGTGTCCTTTGCCTCTGTTTTGGTCTCTACCAGGATTTAGTAAAAACATTTGAGTTTGTGTCTGCTAACCTGAGAATCCTTCATTCAGACACTGAGATTTTCTGTTTGCTCCTTGTAGATTCCTTTATAAACACCGGATATTCCAATATCTATAAGCAGGTTTATAGCATTGTTGTTAAGCCTGAAAAACAAACCTGACCTGCCACTAATTGTGTCAGGGATTTAATAGCTCAGAAGACAATGACTTTTCTGCCAAGTAGAGTTGGTTATCTCTGACTTTTTAGCTGCTAAACTGAAGAACCATAGTCCAGTTTTATCAGTCAGTCCATATAAAATCAAATTTCCACCTGACCCCCTGAAAATCAACTTTTTTCTGTTAATAAGCAACAAAAATAGAGGCATAGCGTATCAAAGTAACCTTAAAAACAATATAATATGAAGCATAAAAACAGCAGTAAAGTTCTTCTATAATTCCTGCAGAATGAAAATTTCCCTAATATAATCTGGGAAATGCTTTTACAACATCTATTAATAACCTTGTCACAGGAACACTGCCTCCTTTTTTTATCCAAACATCTTTGACCAGGAATCTAAACAGGTTAACCTTCAGACAGCGTCTCCTCGTGCTGATAAAAGCATCTTAACGTGACCTTCTTTTTCTCTGTTCCTAAAATAAATGAGCAAACATTGTTATTTTCCATCTGCTCACAGTTCTCTGTGGTCTAATATTATTTCATGATAAGCTTAATTAATGCTCTTCTGTGTGTAGGCAGGAGCAACCATTATATATAAGTATTAGATTCAGAAAAGATGTCAGAAGAAGGGAAAAAAAAAGATCAGATGTGTTTTTGGTTAACGCAGTTCACAGGCTGCAGTTGAGTCTCCACATTAAAAAGAAGCCTCTGGCAAAGGGACTAATGCATTACCCAAATGTAAATCCTATGACTTGTCTGAAACCAAATTTTCCACAGTTTCAACAGAAACATTCCACCGTAGACAAATCTCTATATATATTTGCAGAAAATGGCTTTTTTTAATGGGATTAGCTTCTTTTAAAAAGAGTTTTTTTTTTTTTTTCAGATTATTAAGTGGTACTTTGAAGCTGTATTTTAATCTGTACACATAATTTACTTGTTAATTTGTCAAAAGTTTGTGATAATTGCAATAAGAGAAACAAAAACAGGATGCTTTGTTCAGGTAGGATATATTTTGGTTGAATATGTGGGATCTTTTTAATGTTACCTGCCCTGGTCAGCGGTTTTAATCCAGTCTGGAGTGCATGTGAGTATTTTTTTACTTCCTCCCCAGTACTATTTACACCTAAATTTACCTTTTCATTCAGTTGCTTGTCATTTGAAACCAGTTTGTAGCTTGTATTTCAAAGTAAATCTGTACTTTTCTGATGGCATTGTTTTGTCTTTGTCCTGCTCTTTTTGCAAATGGAGGAGGTGGAATCTTTTTTTACTTCATGGAAGCTACACTCTACAGCATATGATAGGGTGCCAAGAGAGGAACTATGGAATTGTATGAGGAAGTCAGGAGTGGCAGAGAAGTACGTGAAGGCAGGTGCCAGGCAGGAGGAGAAGAGGAAGACCACAGAGAAGATTCATGGATGTAGTGAAGGAGGACATGCAGAGGGTTGGTATGAGGGAAGAGGATGCAACAGATAGGGTGAGATGGAGGCGTATGATCCGCTGTGACGACCCCTAACACTAGCAGCCAAAAGAGGAAAAAGAAGAAGAAGAAGGAAGCTACACTCTACAACCTTTTTTTGTTTACTTTTTGTCAAACTGGTGGCATTAAAAGTTTGTATATTTAAGTATGAGCAATTCTTATCGCCAGTGCATCCCTTGGCATACAGAGAAGTATCACTGGATTAGTGTGATACTGAGAAAAACTTAATGTGATTATTCTCAAGCAACTTCTGAATGGTATCTGTTGTGTAGCCCCTGAGTGGATTTATGAACTTTCTTTTGAGCTTTAAAATTCAGCAGAAATCATGTTTAGTCAACCCATTTTGTTGTAAACAGTAATCTGTTTGAAATTTGTGAATAGATTTTTCATTTTATGAAAGGGGGGAAAATGACTTTAATATTATCAGCAATCCTTCTTTTCCTCTCTGGAGGCTGATTTATTACACAGACTCCCAGAGATGTCAGGGGAATCCAGTCAGGACATTGTTGGAACTCATCATTTCTCACATGTAGCGTACATAATAAAAGGTTCTGAGTTGGTCACATTCTCACCACTGTAATACTCTGTTTGGTTTTGGTGAAGATGCTGTCATTACCTGTGCTATTCTGACACAGACTAAATTAAACATCGACAGTGTTTTTGCTACTGAGCTTCCATTGTTGAAGACCATTTAATTGCCAAGCAAATGGAAGTTTGGGGTATGCATGGGCTTTTCATATTTCGCCATCAGTCTATTCAATACAATTCAATTTTATTTAGAGAAGAAAGAAAGGAGAGCAAAGAGAGACAGACTATGGAGGAGAGAAAACAAAATTTAACTAGAAAAGCACTCAAAAGAGTGCAGACCTCGGCCAAGTAGCTCGAGCCTTTGATCTCTCTACAATGCTTGCGCGCATGCACACACGCACACACCCACCCACACACACACACACACACACACACACACACTTTCTCGTAGCCATGATATGTGGGGACATCAGACTGGCGATTTCTTTTTTTTTTTCCCGGGACGATCCCATCACCTGATTCTTCCCAAAATTTAACCACCTCTTCCTTTTATGAGGCTTAATCCATAAAAAAAATTCAGCCAAATCTGTTGATAACTTTTGGAGTTATTTTGCACACAAGCAGACAAACCAACGCTGACGAAAATGTATACCTCCGCCATCTTGGCGAAGGTCAATGACATGCAGCAAATAAATAAATGGGGAGTGAAAAGAGGTGGGTAGAGAAGAAATGCCTAGCATGTCATAAAAAGTCCCCCAGCAGCCCAGATCTATTGCAGCACTAAGCCCTAACCATGAGCTTTATCAAAAAGGAAAGTTTTATTCCTAATCCTAAATGTAGAGAGGGTGTCTGTCTCCCAAATACAAATTGGGAGCTGGTTCCACAGGAGAGGGGCCTGATAGCTGAAGGCTCTGCTTCCCATTCCACTTTTAAAAACTTTAGGAACCACAAGTAAGCCTGCACTCTGAGAGAGAAGAGCTCTACTGGGAAAATATGGTGCAATTAGGCCTGATTGTTCAAGACTTTGTATTTGAGTAGGAGGATTTTTGATTCGATTCTGGATTTAACAGGGCGCCAATGAAGAGAAGTCAATACAGGGGAAATATGATCTCTTTTTCTAGTCTCTGTCAGTACTCTCACTGTAGCATTTTGGATCAACTGAAGGCTTCTTAGAGAGCTTTTAGAACAGCCACATAGCAACTTAACAATAATCATTAGTATTAATAAATACATGAACTAGTTTTTTAGCATCACTCTGCGACAGGATGTTTCTAATTTTGCAAAATTATGGTGGTGAAAAAGGCAGTTTTATATATTTGTTTAATGTGAGCATTAAGCCCTTTCCAGAAGTCTTTCCTCAAGGTCTGAAGGAATTAGGCTTTAAAGTTCGAAGTTCTTATGGTGCGTTCAGATTAGGTGATTAAACACTGCTACCCTCTCTGTAAAGTTTAATCATCAGCACCCAAGATACTAGTCGGTTAAACCAGTTCTTTGTATTTGATCAGCATGCCATAGCAGTAAACTGTTGTTTCTGAGATCTCAGACATTATCTTGGCTGAAGTTGGATTCATTTTTGGTGTCTTCTTCCTGCCATATTATAGTGTTTAGCTCTGCACATCAGGGTACCTCAATATGAACTTTTATTAAGAATTTAACCCTCATCTTACATCTTCTCTGTGCTAATGTGTTGATGCCTAACCATACCTCTGTTGCTAGCCAATAGGTCTGTAGACACCACATGGACAAAAGCATTAGGCCACCTACACTTTACAGCTGCAGGAGCTTGTATGACATCCCTTTCTAAATCCAGAGGCATTAGTATGAAGTTGATCCCCCTTGTATGAATAGAACTTCCACTTTTCTGGAAGGTCTTTATCTAAGATTTTGAAGAGTGTCTGTGAATTTTTGCCCATTCATCCAGAAGAGCACTTGTGAGGTCAGTCACTGATGTTGGATGAGAGGGCCTGGCTCACAGTCTCCATTTTAATTAATCCCAAAGGTATTGGATAAGGTTGAGGTCAGAGGTCTGTACAGGCCAGTCAGGTTTTCCCACATCAAGCTCATCTAACCATGCCTTTATGGACCTTGCTTTGTGCACTGGGGCACAGTCGTACTGAAACAGGAAACAGTCTTCTCCAAACTGTTCCCACAAAGTTAGAGGCATAGTATTTATCCAAAATTTCTTGGTAAGGCTAAGCATCTCTGGAACTAGGGGCCCAGGCCAGCCCCCCCAAAAAAACAACCCATTATTCCTCCTCCACCAAACTTTACAGTAGACACAGTGCAGTCTAGCAGGTAATGTTATCCTGACGTTCACCAAATCCAGTGTATGTCAACTCGCACAACTTCAGTAACCCTCCAAACGTCGCTGGTATTTGTTTGAAGAAACTAGCTAGCTAATTTTCTGTTAACCTATAACTTCTCTAAACTTAGCAAATCCTCATTTTCATGGATACCCAGACATTGATCATTTTATTGAAAACTCAGTAATGGTTTGGATTTGGGAACTGAAGGAATATTAGGTTTGAATGCAAAAGAGAAAAGCCCTTGGGTTTTGTAGTTCTCAGGAAGTGTCCAGAACCCTTTTGTCTTGAATACCTCATCTGAATAGTGATTTTTTTCCAGCACAATGTTTACAGGCTGTTTCATGTGCTAATTAGTTATGTAGCCTGTTGGCTGACTTTAGCAGAGCACGTTTATCTGCTGAAT
Organism: Etroplus canarensis; assembly: GCA_015106775.1. NCBI lineage: Eukaryota > Metazoa > Chordata > Actinopteri > Cichliformes > Cichlidae > Etroplus > Etroplus canarensis. Next base: position 43,776 of record VUQH01025828.1, read on the forward strand.
GTTCATTTGGAGGCTCGTTGAACCAGTTGAGGTGCAGGACAGAACGTGTTGTATGATAGATAAAGAGGAGATTTCAAACAGCAACAATAATGTGGCTCCTAAACTAAAAGGCAGCAGTAGTTTCTCCTTTTCTCTCACAGAGCAGAAGTTGAAGCTTCAGCGGTTCTTTTTAGTTGAAGACTTTTTTTTAATTCATGACTCCTGCAGAGCTCCTCCTTTGCAGTGTTAATGAGCTCACACCTGGCTGCAGCAGGAGCAAGAATGTGAGCAGCTCTCACCTGGCTGTAGCCCAGGAGGAGGGGAGAGGGGTGGTGTTTTTTTAGTAAGGGGGTTGGGCTCTTTTGTCTGCCTGAAGGGCGCAACAAGATCACAGCTGACAAACTGGAATGGGAGGAGGCCTCTGCAGCTACGTCTCTCTGCAAACTGGGTGATTGGTGACTCAGATTTTCGTTGGCTTTTCTGTTCAATGAAACTTAAAGTGGGTGAGATGACAGATGCAAATGAGCCGCAGTTGGTCCTATTTGCATAAAATGCAGCATGTCTGCAGAGCAGCAGTTTACTCCTTCCAGATCAACAGAAAGATTTAATTTGCTTAATGTTTACTCCTTGATTTGAGGTTAAAATAACATTACAAGCCTGCTTTTAATTCAGTGTCTATGACATATTCAAATGCAGAGGGAGGCAGGAAGGTGGTTTCTCTAATTTGCTATGTTGGCATTGTCTTTTTTGTAACCTGATGGCTGCTTATTTCTGCAGATTTTACAGTTGCTGTTCCCAGATTTGATATTTCAGACAGTTTTATCTGCTGCGGTCATGCTAAAAAGGCCTGTTTGTGTGCATTTCCGATCCATGTGCAGTCCAGTGTATCAGCTTGGCCACATGTTCTATTTCATAATGACCAGGTATTATTGCTGAAAAGTGTTAATTCATGTATATGTTTAGGGGTCAGTGTACTGTTTGTGTGTCCTCAGAAGTGCTCCTCTGCAAATAGTTTAAATGCGAAGTTTTCTGTTCTGTATAAACTCATGAACCATGTCTCTGTCTGCTGCTGGTTCTGGCCCTCCTGCTCACAGAGGATCTCTGGAGAATGAGCAAGCAGTCGTTATGCAGCACTTTTCAGTTTTCACATACATGAGTTACTAAGTGTTTGAACTAAAAAAAAAATTTAAAAAGAAAAGGAGGAAATCAAATATGTAATTAAATAATTACAGGTAATTCAGATGGTACTAATTTTTCTTAATGTACCCCAGTTAGAAGAAAGGAGAAAATTAAAGGTTAAGAGCAGCGCAACAGTGAAAAAGCAAAAATATATGTTGCATGAAAGCAGAACTAGTGCAAACATGCAGAGGTAAGCAGACATGTCTTTAGTTGATTTTTTTTTTTTTAAAAAGACTCTAAAGAATCTGCTGCTGTATAGTTCTTCCCCTTTTTACACAGAGGTTACACTGACCCACTGCAATATCTCACGGTACAACTTGGGATTACATGAAAGTACAGCCAGACTCCAGATCAACTTCGGGTGATATCACTTCAACACAACACATAAATGTTTTGGACAAAAAGTCATAGCAGTTGTTTCTTCACACTCTGCTGATAACTATAGTCAGTTTTGAAAGGTTTAAACTGTTTTTAAAGACTTGAATTCATCAATAATAAGCTGTTTATAAAAGCAACAACAGGGTAAGAGGCTTAAACAGTGACATGACAATGACAAATTAAAGCAAGTAGAACTTTTATGAGATATTAATGAACAGACAGTTTGTCCAGGAAGTTAACATTTAGAGAAGGGAGGTGATCAGACAGGCAAAAACCAAATGAGAGCAGACAAGGCAGCAAGATATGAGGACAGGTCTGGTTGCTTTTTAACCAAGCTTTAAGATTACATGCAAAGGAATGCTTAGAGTCCCTGTATATTTAATGAATAGACACTCCAGCACTGGCATGCATTTATTGTGAGGGATGTTTTCTTTCCTTCCTATTAGACAAGTGTCTCATCTCTTTCTCTATCATGTTTAATCTGTTCTTAATTTTATCTGAAATGCATGAAGTTGTAAACAAGGGATGTGTTAGTTCAGTCAAGAATTTATATATTACTCAAGATAACTGGGGAGGAAGCCATAGATAGACATTATATTAGGGGTGGTAGCTTTTTGGTGTATTATTTGAGGACTTAAATAGCATGTTTGTATATAGCTTGTGTTGTATCAGTGGTAATAAATCCACCTGTTATACAGCCTGTGTGGGTTTGAAGATTTTTCTCCTTCAGAATGATACAAATTGCACTTCATTAAGCATTAAGTGCCAAAAACTGCAGCTCCTCTAATGTTCTCTTTAACTGGATGTGGGGTCTTTGAGGATTGACTCCAGAAGTGAGATCAGTCCCCATAGACTCAGATTTTAAAATTTTCTGCTTTGCAGCAGGAATGAACATGATTACAGCCTGGTACAAAAATTTAGTTTTGACTTAATAGCTGTTTTTAACATGCATCTCATGGTGCTCAAAGCTGGAGACATTACCCGTGTTGTACCTGGCTTCATCAGGTGTTTTGGGTCTTTTCAACATCAGACGCCCTCTTCCAGGTGACCTGACCAAGGTTAATCAAGCTTCAGCCTGTGTCCAAGTGCTGCTTTGCAGTCCCCATGTCTTCCTCTTTTCAGCCATATCCATCCATTTTCTGTGACATCCACACTGTTGGTGTTGGCTCCTCTCCTCCTTGCTTCTGTGATGCCAAGTAATCCATAGGTCTTGCTGAGGTGAGACCAGGGTGATTTCAGGTCTCAGCATATTCTGGTTGATGTGAGCTGGAATTTTCGGCTGGCTTTCAAGGTCAGCTGTCATCACCCAGTCTCTTGCGGTGTAGAGTGGGCCAACGCAGTTGTTACTTTTTGAGGGCTTCTCTCCTGCCTTGGAGAAAGCAATCATTCATACTGTGTTAATTTAACCCTCCATGACAACTGTGTGGGAGGGTGAACTTTCATTATTACTGAGTCATCAAGTGGTTGGTAACTTTTATGTACTTTACACCTCAGCACTCGGCGACCAAGCTCTATAACTTTATGTGGTTTGTCTCTTCATGACTGAGTTCCTGTGGTTCCTTAACACTTTCACTTTGCAATAATACCACTTACAGCTGATGGTGGAATATCTAAGAGGGAAGAAGTTTCACCAACTGACTTGGTGCAATAGCGGCATCCTATTATAATATCATGCTCAAGTTCACTGAGCTCCTCAGGACCCATTCTTTCCCACATTTTTATAAAGGCATACTGCATGACCAGGTGCTTGATTGTATACACCTGTGGCAATGGGACTGAATGAAACACCTGAATTTAATGATTAAAAGGTTTGGCCCAGTACTTTTGTCCATTCAGTATATTTGTGTGTGTATTGCGCAGTTTATGGATCCAGGTTGCTACAAAGCTTGCTAGCATTACTTGATAAATTAGTTGTCCACCCTCTTATACAAATATGGTGGTGACCAAAAGGCTAAACGGGACTCCACAAACAATGTCACGTTGGCTACTTTGAAACATTCTGTAATGTCAAGCTGTCAAAAAGACATCTCAAACAAAGTCAACTATACACCGATCAGGCTTAACATTATGAGCACTAACCGATGAAATGAATAACACTAAGTATCTCATCATCATGGCACCTGTTAATGGTTGGGACATATGAAAATAAACAACTCAACAGTTTGCCCTCAAAGTTGATGTGTTAGAAGCAGGAAAAAATAGGCAAGTGTAAGGATTTGAGTAAGTTTGACATGTGCCAAATTGTCATGGCTAGACGAATATGTCAGAGCAACTCCAAAACTGCGGCTCTTGTGGGGTGTTCCCGGCCTACAGTGGTTAGTATCTGTTAAAAGTGGTCCAAAGAAGAAACAGTGGTGAACTGGTGACACGGTCATGGGTGGCCAAGGCTCATTCATACACATGGGGCAGCAAAAGGGGAATCAACACAATATTAGGCAGGTGGTCATAATATTATGTCTGATCGGTGTATATCAAAGATGACAAACCAGACAAAATGAAAAGAATGCAGTTTGACCATCAACCCTTTATTATCCTTTCAGTGTAGAACAGTAAATGTAAATTCAACAGAAGGGAGAACCTGTATGTTATTCACAGAAACTTAAAAAACACTTGAGTCCTGTGTGGCCTTCTGTCATAATCATCTTCCTCTTTCATTTTTAGGTGTTGCATCACTTTGAACATCATCATGTGTCTCTGTGCAGTGTAGAAACAACAAATGTCAAGCTAAATATCAAAATCTGATGTGTCAAAATTCTATAGTTTGACAGTTTATGTCAAAAATAAAGCTGTTAACTGACACAAGTACTAAAAAGTAAAGGGTAAAACTGATGCAGAAAATCTCATTTTATATGGGAATGCAGTTTTACTGGAGAGCAAACCCTCGAGGACGCACGCTTTCAGTTTGAAATCACCACCTTAAATTTTTAAACATTCAATCCTCTCTTTTTATGGAGAGAATCATTTTAAAGAATTTCTCCTTTTAGTTCAAACTGTCTGGTTTTCTTATTTGTTGCTGTCACATTTCAGCTCATAGAGATGGCTTTAAAACATTGTTTAAACTCTACTCAGTCTTATCACTTTCACTCTGTGGAATCTTCTCTTGTAAATGTCAAGAATTTGCCAACAAACCAGTCAGGGCATTTTCTTCTGTTAGCACACATTTGGCTCACTGTTTGTCTGCATGTCTGAATACAAATAAGCAGGCAATAGTTTGACAGGCACATCGAGGGAGGAGCATATTAGTGCTGTTGAGCTTTGTGTAAAGCAATGGTTGTCTTAAATTTGAATTGGATCCTGTCTTCATTGCTAATGAATAAATGAATGAATGAATGACCTTTTTTCTTTTTCTGCCTCTGAAGTAAAGTACACACAGAGCCACACTTGAAAAACTTGGGAAGGTACTGGGTCGGCAATAAATGTGAAAATGCTGCAAGACTCCCATTTTTTCCCTTTTTATGGCACCACGAAAACTGGAAAATGTTGTGAGCCCTCCTGCTCTTCTCCAGATCTGATAAACAGCAAGTGAGCCCCCCCTACCCCGAACAAACTGTTTACGAGGGGCAGCCAATTAAAAAAAGTTGAGGAAAGCTGAGGAGCTGCACCAAGGCCCAGTTTGAAATAAACATATGAAGCTACTCTACTGGGAAAAAGAATAAAAATATGTATATGAATATAAGTATGATATAATATTTGACATCTCTTATTATTTTAGAATTCAACCTAGACATAAAACATAAAAGTGAGGATGATGGAGGAGATGTGATTTGCATTTTATCAAGCTTAAAACAGACTTAGTTAAGGTTTACTGGCCCAAATCAGTATGAGCCTTGTTGAATGAAAATGTGGGTGGCCAGTATTTTTCTGTTTTCCTGTAAGTTTGTTGCTGGCGACTGAGTAAGAAACAGTTGTAAAGTCTTTAAAGTATCACAGTTATTTTGTATAATTAAGATGTTTTTCCATCCCTGATAAAAAGGAGAAAGCAAATTAGGCAAACAGGAAAAATATCGGAATCGCCCCATATTTTTCTATCCAAAATAAGACCAAGAGCTCCGGTTCATTCTTTGTCTTTGGACTCTTGTTATATTGCATAGGAATGTACAGATGAAGATGACAGACAAATGAAGAAACTAATAAGAGTGTCAGCATTCTTATTACAAAGTAAAGAACTGTTGCTGCTGTGGTGTGGGCATCTTAAAATTGTTTAGACAGTTTGAAAAATGAGGATTTTTAAATTTATAATTTGGGCTGACGACATTCAAGATGAAGCGGTTCAATTCAGGATGTGTTAAATGTTTATAATGGTGTAGTGTTGAAGGCCATAAATATTATTCACGTTAATGTTAAAGAGCATCAAATGTTTTTTGTTTGTGTCTTGTCAGGATGAGGTTCTGGCAGTGTCCAGAAAGATGGTGGTGCGGGTGGAGGACCTGGTACGATGGTCGTGTTCTCAGCCAGCAGGTTGGAGCGGCAGCCTGAAGCCACCGCCACCCTGTGGGACCAACGGCCTCCACAAACCTCCACAGATCAGCGACAGTGGCAACAACACAACAGACAAGGGTAGCGAGCCACTCAAAGACAAAAATGAGAGTAAGAAACATTACAGAAACTTATCGATCATGTGCATTGCATATTTGGTAGAAGTCAGTATGGTGTAAATGAACTTTTTGTCAGTGTTAAAATATTGCCAGTCACACTTCCTCTGTATATTTCAGATTAAAAGCATTCCCATTTGATCTTCTTTTAATGCAAAAGGTTCGTATTTCACTAGTGGTGCTTAACTGGCCTTAAAAGGATAGCAGCAATTGATAAAAGCATTATTGTACTGATGGATTCAGTGCTGTGGAAAATGGCCTATATCAGTTGGAAAAAAGTGAGTAAAATGGAGAAAATGTTTAAGTAAATAAAAATAGAAATAGATTACATAAAATTCAAGATAGAAAGCTGGAAATGCAAGTAAAATTTGACTGTCACTTTATAAGACACAAGAATGTGTATGCGGAGACTCTGCAACTATAAATCAGCTTAAAATAAGTGTTTACACACATCAAAACATTTAATGCTGATTTCAGAAACCTGGACCAGACCTCATCCTGCTTTTTGAAACCTCAGTATGTTATAATCCTTAACTTAATGCTGTCTCTGATAGTCATAATTAATCCAATTCTGCTTTCCGTTTTTATGCATACAGCAGAGTTATCTATTGCTCTTTCTTCTCAATGGAACAAATCCTTGAATTCCTGCAGTTTGCATGTGATGTTGTTAACTCTCATTTAACTAAACTTAACTTGGTGTTTACTGAAGGAAAACACAAGTTCATGTTATTTTCAAACGAGTTACCATCTAATCTTTCTAGAGTCAGCACTGCTCACCGGGCTCATCAAAGATCAGAAGTCTTGTCTCTCTCCAGACAAGGAAACACTTTATTTCTATGACCTTTTTAAGACTTTTATCCGATTATAGTGATTACTTTTTGTGAATGCACCTGACTAGTACCTAAAGAGTTTAGATGCTATCTGCCATTGTTCTTTGTTTATTACTAGATGTGGAAAATGCATACACTGTCTCTGTATGTCCACAGACTTCCCCTTTGGTTGGTTTTTATATATAAACCTTTTCTTGGGCTGGTTCTTTTTTGTCTGAGTACATACATGTGTAAAAATCACAGTGATCTCAACCTTCAGCCTCACATTATTTTGCAAATGTTTGTCAGGGCTGATTATTTTTAAAGAATCAAGAGATTCTTGCTCTTAAATTTGCTCTGAAATGAATTTAAATGGAACCTTCTTCTCAATAGGTTATTGCATGTGATCTGGATGGCTTGTTTACTCACTTTTAATGTGTATTGGTTGTGTTTGTGTGTTTGTTTATGTCCATGTCTGCTGCCCTCTTGGTTAGGTCACTGAAAAAGAGATTTTTGATCTTAACAAGACTTTGACCTGAGCAAATAAAGGTTAAATGTAGCTGGAGTCCTGACAAAGGAAGCAGGACACCATTGCATGTAAACATGGTGCCTGTGTTTATGAATGCTGCCGACTCCTTGCACACACAAACAATGGCAGCAGAGACACTCAGTTCGGTCTTCTCGTACATTCGATGGTAGGAAAGCTGAACTTTTATATGCGTAGTTTCCCAAACAAATCAGATGTATTTAAGTAGAGTAGCTACAGGAATGTCAAATTAAATATCTCAGAAGTGCCCGTTTGTGTTTGCAAACATCACAGGCGCCTGCACGAGCAGTAATCAGTAACCAAGATACTTGTGTTTGTCGTGTATACAGAGATGTGCAGAGCCAGGAGACAAATCCTGAGTCTGATAAAAACTGGGAAGCTCATTCTTTGAACTGCTGTGTGTACAGAAAGAGCAAGTGTTGAGGAATAGACTCATATTATAATATTATAGGCTCATATTAGAGCTTATAAAGCAGTCAGTGTGGACATGTTTTCAGCTGAGAATCCTTACAGGATCCCGCATGAACCAATCAGGACACAGATTAGTAACTTGGGTTAAGTAAAGCCGGTGACTGTGATTTGGAAAGTGGCTGCCCCTAAATAATTATTACAAAGTGCAACGTTTACAGTCTCATCTGTAACATTTTATCTACTAAAATACAAATTGGTCCTTTAATGCAGAACAATAAAAGAGAGCTGAGACTTGTGCTACGAAGCAGGATTCGGGCTTATCCGGGTAACTAAGGGGTTAACCGAAGCAAGTTCACTCCAGTGTCACCTGAGATCAGCTGGTATCAAATCACCACCTATTGACCAATCAGTTTTCTGGAAAGTAGTATCACCAATCACCAAGAATTATAGAATCATCTAGTTTCTTAGAGGGATTTTACAAAGATGTTATTGTTCTATAAGTCTTATTATGTGATCCTAAAAAGGGACACCTTTTTGTCCTTGTTGACCTTATACTGTATAAATATCATATTTGCACGTAGTCTAAACATAAGTTTGAATTCCATTTTTAAATTCAGTCTTTACTCCCAGCCCGTAAACACCACCAGAGCTGCAGCTGAAAGAATAACTTTAACCTGTTTTATGTACATGCAAACATAAATTTAATGGAATAACAATTATAACCCATCAGATTCTCCCATGTGTTAATGACAGAGCTATGAGAGGTATGTCTGTTGACTAACACAGTCAGTATTTTTGCTTGCTTTCCTTCCTGGTTTCAGATAGGCTAGACTTTATTAATACAGTAGGACATTTTCCAGTCTCATTGACCAAAGTGCTTAAAGTGAAAACACATTTACACAGCGTTTTTAGTACTGTATTACTGTCTGGCACTTTTCCTCTCACATACACTCATACAGCTTTTTTCAGTCAGTATTCTGTGTTTAGCCTCTTCATATTTTCCTAATATTATCATTTTATATTTTTCTGTAAAATCAGCTGCTCTGTTGCCACTAGACTTATCCACATTTGTGATAAGTCAGATGCTGCCTTTCATGTGAACGTGCTCGAAGCAGGATTGATAAAACCCTGGGTTGATAACCACCTTCATGTGACCTTTTATTCTGACTGCCACTGTTAGGTTAAGTGAAGCTAGATAACGTCAAGATATCATGGGTATTGCTTCATATTACAGGGCGCTGTTTTATGTTCCCTCCAGCTGCATTAGTCAGACGTTCTGATTTTATTCATCCAGATTTCCAGAGTTATAATAGAAGGTGTGCAGGGAGGATGAATGGAAATGAGGCATTCTTCTCCACTGCTAGCAAGGCATGGGCACATTTAGGAAAAATAAAATTAAAGCAGGTCATAAATTTATACAAAGTGTAACAAAGGCATATCTCAAGCCTCTGCGGCACTAGAGTGGGTAATGATAAGAGACTGCTGTGTGTTGTGTGTTTTTAAAAATGCTAACTGAGTCATTGAAACTGAAATGAAGATCTCTGAAACTAAGTTTGAATAGAATTGAATGGTAACAGATTAATAGTTAAATAGTTGCATAGTCTGACATACCTAAAATAGACATTTTCACTCCTAAGATGGGAGTTATTGATATCAAGAATTCATGTGTTTACTTGTAAGAAATGAAATGTAGTTTTTAGATGCTTGCTTGTATTTCTGACTAGTAAAAAAGGAAAATTGGTTAGCTGCACAACTGCTTTTAGAACTACTGATAACATGTTAAAGGGTTTTATATTTCCTTGATGTCATTTCAGATATTAGATAACTAGTCAGAATTTAATTTTAGATATTAAAAAAACAATTTCCACTTGACAAAACATCTCTGTAGTGGTGCATCTCAAAAAAGAAAAGTTCACTTTTTTCCATAATTTATTTCAACTTTCATATTTAATAGCCAGTAAATATATGAATTATTTCAAGCCTTTTTTGTTTTAGTTTTGATGATTATGACATTGGCTTATAGCGCATGAAAATCAGCCACTGCCGACTTGGCCATTATTCACATGATGATCATCGACACTCTTCACAAGGAAAGTAAGCCACAGAAGGTCATTGCTGAAAATGCTGGCCGTTCACAAAGTTCAGCATATGAATAGAAAGTTGAAAGGAAAAGTGTGGTTGGAAAGTGCACAAGCAGCGAGGATGACTGCAGCCTTGAGAAGCTTTTCAAGACGTTAGGAGAGCTTCAAAAGGAGTGGACTGAATCTGGTGTCAGTGCATCAGAAGCCACCACACACAGATATCTTCAAGAAAGGAGATGCACTTGTCACATTCCTAATATCAAGCAACTGCTGAACCAGAGACAATGTCAAGTCAAGTCACTTTTATTTATAAAGCGCATCTAAAAAAAAAAACAAGGTTGACCAGTGTGCTGTACACAATCAAACAAGATCAATTCAAACAATAAAACAGGCTAAAAAGATTTTTTTTTAAATCTACAGATAAAACACAGGGATAATAACCAGATACGTCAGAAATATCTTACCTGGGCTAAGGAAAAAAGGAACTGGTGTGTTTCTTATTGGTCCAAAGTGCTCTTTTTAGATTAAGTAAATTTTACATTTCATTTGGAAATCAAGGTCTGGCGGAAGAGTGGAGAGGTACACATAATCAAGGTGTTGATTGCCGATGTGAAGTTTTCTTAGTCTGTGATGATTTGGGGTGCTGTGTCATCTGCTGAGCTTGGTGGTGGTTGGTCCACTCTCATGTCCAGAGTCAACACAGCCATCTACCAAGACATTTTAGAGTACTTCATGTGTCTATCTGCTGACATTCTTTATGCAGATGACAGTTTCCTTTTCTAGTAGAGCTTAGCAGGACTTGGGACCTACCCACAGTGCAAAAACTCCTATCATATGGTTTTCTGAACATGTTAATACAGTGCTTGATGGGCCACCCAACTCACCTGACCTGAACCCCACTGGGAATGTGATGTTAAGAGGATGATGAGAAACACCCAATCGAAAACTACAGATGAGCTGAATGGTGGTATCAAAGCAACCCAGTCTTCTATAATACCCAAGCTCTACCTCAAGCTGATTGTCTCCTTGCCACGCTGTGTTGATGCAGTAATTTGTGGTAAAGAAGCCCCAACCAAGTACTGACCATTTTAAGTTGGACATTTCTCTATTGTAAATCTCTTTCTGGTCTTTGGAAATAGTCTAATTTGAGATACTGGTTTTCAGGTTTTCATAAGCCATAAATATCAAAATTTAAACAAGAAAAGTCTTGAAGACTGTGTGTATAATGAATATAGACTATAATAAAGTGTACTCTTCTGGGGCGACAAACTGCAATTCTTTTCTATGTGTAGAAATTAAGATGTATACATGTTTTTATTTGTACAGGTGAAAAGCAATTCCTGTTATCTTTAATTAAATGAACAATAACAGTAAAACTTTTTTTTGACAAAGAACTGCCTAATTTTTCAGACTGATATTGATCATAAGAACGCAAGGAGGCTGAGAACTGATTGGAGCAGAGATACGCTTGCAGTATAGTACTGTGTTAGCGTGGCCTCAGACACTGATCGTTTTTCTCTGTGTCGATGGTTGTGGCTTCTTGATGAGTTTTTGCTGGACGGGTGTCTCTTTTAGAGTTGAGTATCTGTTAGTTTGAGCAGAATTTCAGAGTTAGTCTTACTTCAGACATTAATACCACTCTTGATTATTTGATTGCATGTTTGTTAGCCATCACACTACAAAAAGTCCACTATTTGGGCATTTTAGTCTAACGGAGAATCTCTGCATGCTTGTGACCAATAAATGGAGCACAGTCGTGGCTTGAGATGTAGACATTTTCATTAGTAAGAAAGGATATAGTCACATCTAGAATTGACAATTTGACTACTCAGAAATGAATTGTACATATCTATAATTTGAACTGTTAACAACTCCAAATGACACTGGGGATATGTTGGCTTTGAATTCTAACCAGTAGAAAAGCAATTATTTGCAGTCACTTTTTACAGTTACTGATTAAGCCTTAAAAGGGCTTGGCATATTAGTTACTGATATGCTTAACTGACTTTTATTAGACGAAGTCCTGTAGAAAGCACAAAGTGACTTGTTCCTGATGTATTTTTTTAACTCACACACTGAAGTTGTTTTTGTATTAATTAGAAAGTTTGAGAACCACAGAATTAATCCCTGGTGTGTTCTCCTCTCAGACGGCCCAGTGGAGCGTCATGGTGTGAAAGTGCTCAGCTACCCACAGTACTGCCGCTTTCGCTCACTGCAGCGACGCATCCAGGATGGAGCGAGGGGGCTTGGACTCCAGGACCCTCACCTGCTGGCTCTGGGTGGCATCAAGGTGCTGCCCAACACCCGAGTCATGTACTGCAGGGACACCTTCAACCACCCAACGCTGGAGAATAACACCGGCTTCTCCTGGCAGTTCAGTGAGTGTCTTGGCAGGAGATCTTTGTGATAAAATGTTCTTCCAGGGTTTCCTTGTGTTTGTTAAGTGTAAATAATTTGGAGATGACATAATAAGAGAAAACTTGACTAAATTTGGGTGAAATTTCAGAATTTGTCACATGTTCCTGCTCCTGAAATGAATATATGTCCTTGCACAGTTAGGACTTGCAACTGAGAGATGAAAAAACATTTATATATAAAATTAAACTGACAGTATTTGTTTTTAAAAAGCCTTTGACCTAAAAACTTTACTTCCTTCCTCAATAGAGCTTCCTGTTTGCCTGCAAAACGCTGCCACCTGCTGGAAGTTTCTGAGCCCCTAGAACTCTCTTTTCATTGATTCAAAGTATACTAGAGGCAGATTAAAGCGGTTATAACAGGTTAGGAAATGTTTCCAGGTTATTTAAAGGTTAGATAAACTGGCATACAGCCATCAAATATGGTTGCGTTTAAAACCTAGAGGTTCATTCGCTGTAATTCCTGTTATATATTTTTATTTCATGTCAAATTTAGGTTTAAATGTCTCAGCTGTAAAGCTACCTGGATTGGAAGATAAGCAGAACACAGAGATTTGGAGTCACTACCTGGACCTCCATTACAAGCCTTTACATTGATCACATCCCGCTTTCCTCATGAAGAAGTAGCGAGTTTTAGAAATTACAGACTACTAGAAATCTAGGACCTTGATTTCTGCTGGTTTTTGGTTACACCCTTGTTTTGCTTATTTGTGTGTTATTGGATGTACTCCTTAGAGCTGCACTGTGAAGCAGGATTAGAGATATAGTGAGGTATCTTCAGAGTTAACCCTGAAGTTTCAGTGTCATGAAGGTGGTTCACTGTTAACCTGCTCTGGGGCAGGTAATATTTGAGATAAGAGATCAGTGCTTACAAAACCACCACCTACTGACCGGTCAGATCTCTGGAAAAGAGATTTCCCCACTCCTGGGAGAGCCTTCAGACCACAGAGTACAGATAATGAGAAAGTCTGAACTTTTTAAGACTGTCTAATATCTGTCTTTATCTGTCAACAGTTAGTAAGAAATGCACATTCACAAAAGCAACTTTATTGCTCTGTTTTTTTCTGTTGGCAGAAATTTCAAACATCGTTATTGCATTTTGTATGTTCTGAAGACCTTCATATCCCAAAATAAGCACCTAAACCTTATAGCTGCAGATGTTATATAATATTTTCACTCACTTCATGGTTTGAATTCTGCTTTTACATATATTCTTTTCTCTCAGACTGCTGGAGCTGCAGCTGAAGAATAAAACTAAAACTGCACACATCAAACAACATATTAACTAAAGCAAGACAGAACTGTAATGATAATCAGATCCTCCCATGTATTAAAACTTCAGCTGGGACACTGGAAGTCTGTTTCCTTGCACGGTCAGCATGTTTGCTGGCTTTTTATCCTGGCTTCAAATTTTATATAAAAGAACTTTTCCAGTCTTGCTGCCCACAGTACCTGAAACTTATGCATATTAATAAAAACACTTTTTAATACTATATTTACTGTACATTCTGCTGCTTTGTGTTGGTTTTAGACTGTATTCTGTGTTTAACTTCTTCATACTTTTCTAATGTCGCAGTTTCCTCAACCTTTGTAAAATATGCTGATCTGTTTTCAGTAGACTCATCTGCGTCCTGCACTCGTAACTAGATTGGGAAACTCTGGGTTGACTTTCAGAGTTGATAATAATCATGTAAGATCCCAGCCTCAGCTTGTTACACTATATGAACAAAAATATTAGGCCACAACTCTTAATCATTGAATCAGGTTTATTGTTCAGTCCCATTGCCACAAGTGTATACAATCAAGCACCTAGCCATGCAGTCCGCCTTTACAAGTATTTGTGAGAGAATGGGTCATTCTAAAGAGCTCACTGAATTCCAGCATGGTACTCGAATACTGTTGCAACAAGTCAGCAGACCATGTAAAGTTATAGAGTGGGGTCCCAAAGTACACATGCATGTAGTCTATAGTATCTAATATTCTGTTGACTCAGTAACTGCAGGGTTCCAAACTGCTCTGATATTGACAAACATGGTGCACCGGGAGCCTCATGGCATGGGTTTTCAATGGCTGAACAGCTGCATGTAAGCCTTACATCACCAAGCTCAATGCCAGTCATCAGATGAAGTGGTTGTAAAGCATGCCACCACAGGCATCTGGAGCAGTGGAAATGTCTTCTGTGACGTGATGAATCACACTTCTCTATCTGGCAGCCTAATGGATGAGTCTGGGTTTGGTGAATGCCAGGAAACATTACCTGCCTGACTCCATTGTGCCAACTGTAATGTTTGGGGGACATATATCAGGTTGTTTTTCTAGAGCCCCCCGTAGTGTAACAGTTCACATATTCACCTTACAAGTGAAAGGACCCTGGTTCAATTCCAGGTGGGGACACAAGCCTCTCTCACCATGGAGGGTTGCATCAGGAACGGCATCCGGCATAAAACCACTGCCAAATTACCAGTGTAGATTAATCTGCTGCGGCGATCCCTTGGGGAGAATACACGGGAGCAGCTGACGGTATTTAGACTGAACCCTTTAGTTCCAGTCAAGGGAAATCTTGATGCTTCAGCTTACCCAGAAATTTTGGGCAATTCTATGCTTCTAAGTTTGTGGGAACAATTGGGGGAACACCTTTTTCTGTTCCAGCAATACTGTGCCCGGTGCTCTAATCAAGGTCCATAAAGACATGACTGGATGAGACTGAGAGCCCTGACTTGACATCTAACACTTTTGGGATGAAATGGAACGGAGACGGTAAACCAGGCCCTATCATCCAGCGTAAGTGTCTGACCTTGCAGATGTTCTTCTGGATGAATGGGCAAAAATTCCCACAGACTGACTCCAAAATCTTGTAGAAGAGTAGAATCTGTTATAGCTGCAAGGGGGAACCAAGTCCATATGAATGTGTATCGATTTAGAATCAGATCTAAGCTCCTGTAGATATAATGTGTAGGTGGTCCAATACATTTGTCCACATAGTCTATGTTGTGTCACCAGATAACAAAAAGATATCCTGAGTATGTTGAGCATGCTTTATAGTCCACCTCTCAGTGCTGTTGCTTGGGTGTGCCAAAAGGACATCATCTTCTGACTGTTCTATATATCAACACCCTTTTTAAAACCACCATACCTCATCCCAGTTTGAAGCTTCCTGTGGGTGGAATAGCATTCATCAAATAGACTACTTTCACCCCAGGTGGAAGTTTGCTGCTGCTGTTAGAAAACCATTAGAAAAGAACCACTCTGTCCATGAAATCTGAAGAGGGCATCTGTATGAAATGAGACTATAAAGGCATTTTAATCATTATTGAAAAGCGAGTGCCTCATTTTCATGGTGTAAATCCCCCCTAAAGAGCTCTTCAAACGCAATGTGAATCCTGGAAGCACTTCTACTCAAATATTTTTCAGACGTTTTAGTCGTTTATTGCCCTTTCTTATTTAACTCTTTATGCGTATTTTTTTATAATCTACAGGATGTCCGTCTCTCAGTCTTCGAGGACGACCTCGTAAGAGGAGAGGCCGTGACAGCAGAGACTCGCCAACCTCCAGCCAGTCAGAATCCTGGATTGAGAAGATGAAGGTTTGTATTGTCATTATGTCTGTGTGGGTGAATCCAGTCATCTTTTTAAATTATTATTTAAAGGTTTCCTTCGTTGTCTCTCTCAAGCATAAAAGTCATTTCTGATAATGAAATTACAAAAAAAAGACAAATAATGTAACACAGACTCATTGCATTTACTGTACACGGAACCCCACCCCCCAAAAGAAAAACCCTGATATTCCGGTTTGACTTAAAGCTGACTCTGTTACATTACAGGGATCATATCCTCTTGAAATATAAACTGTGCTGTTTCACATGTAAATTTGCAGAAAAGTTTCATCATTTACTGAAAGTGTAATCAAATTATTGCAGTAACAAGATGTTCTTGTTCAAAGCTGCAACATTGGAATTGAAATATGAGCTGTTTTCACATGTTTGTGCACAAATCTGCCTCATATCTAATATAGAAGCCTATAGCAAAGATGTGGAAAATTACCACATAATACTGTATGTTTGAAGAGTTATTAGAAATGAAAAAGATAACCAAACATTCGGAGATCTAGATGCTTGTGTGGCAGGTCTGGGCATGCTGTAGGGTTTTGTGTCAGCTATGCATTATTGTTTCAGTTTACAGCTGCACCAAAATGCTTTGTCAGTACTTTGCATGCATTCATTTCCTCATATAGAGGCAGATTTTTATTTTTTCTATTTTGTGATATGTTATGATATATATTATGTGATAACCAATATAATTTGTTTGAGGTGTGCCTTTTAAAAAATAAAGTGGGCTATGTAGAGTGTTACTTTGTTAAAGTTGACAGCACAGTTTGTCTGAATGTGTTTCACCTATGAGGCCCTCACAGCGCCCACTAGTGGTGGCCCTGGTGCCAATCTCAGACAATCCCCTGCTGAACAAATTCATTTAAAGTAGGTGGAGCAAAAGTGCATATAAAACCTACTTAAAATATACTACATTCTCAACACTCCAAACATGTTTGTGATGAAAACAACCCAATATTTTTGTCTTTTTAAAAAATCATTGTAAACACTTTCTGTCAAAGGGAACCCCAGGGATATTTTGAAGATGAGCTTGGTATCAGTGTAGGTAAAAAGGAGACTTTTCATATGCTGTAACTTCTTTTGAGAAGCTACCTATCCCACATGGTGAAATAAATACACATTTTGAAGTTTTCTCCAGTAAATTTTTAGAAAGTAGATCAGTACCAGTGCTTGGTTCTGATCCTCCATGTCAAAGATAGTAAATTGGTGCAGTTTTTGTTTTGAAACTCTGAAATACCCCATGATACTGATGCTCAGAGATGGTCATAGAAAAAACTGAACAAAGCAAGCGGTTTTCTCTTTAGATTGTGATGCTTGGAGGGGGCATAGAACTGATTTGGTTGCAGGTTTCAATCATAACCATGTAAATATCATGTGAATATTTCCTGTACTTTATAAAGAATCATAAATGCCAGGGGAAAAAATAATTAAAAAGCACTATTTTTCAGCCCACTCTCTGTGTACTTCAAAGGCTGTAACGGTAAAATTTTGCATGGCTTCATTAAATATACTAACGCTATTATAACCAAAAATTTAAAAAAAAAATCAGCAGATCCTGAGACAGTCATGAGGAAAACTGCTTTCAGATTTGTATGATTTTATTTGTAATGACCCCAGTAATGAGGAGACATTTGCTTGTGTGAAGCAAACCACAACTAACCAGTTAAAGAAAAGAGCCATATCAACCAGCCTGTGGAAGCTTTGGTACAGATGTTTGAGACTTAGGATGTCTACATGACGCACCTTTTAAAGGTTAAAAGGTTTTGGATATATGTTGTAATATCTTCTCTGAACTGTTTAATCTACCCACTGACAAATACCCTATGTATTACAATAATTAAAAAGACTAAAAGTAATAGTGAAAGCACTGACAAACAAATGGACACTAAGTAAAACAAAAACTGCTGAACTATAGTAACTCTGCTCATCGAAACAATTTAAAGAAACGTCCCTATCTGAACCAGACTTTTTACAGGTGACGTGCTCTGTCTGGGTGCCACAAGTAGACTGTCAGAAACACGGTTTCGGCTAACTCACAGCCTATTTTGCATAGATGTGAATCCAGGTATTCTTTGAAATGTTGGCATTGCCTGTGCCGCAGATCTAGAGAAAAAATGGTAAGAAATATAGCCAAGGAAAGCCTCTAGAGCCACAAAATAAGTTCAGTTTGTTGTAGCTGCACTGCATAAATACACAGACCACCTAAACCAACAGTCAGTGTAGCGCAAAGTGACAGAAAACAAACAGGAGGAGCATCATCAGTCAGCCTCAGGCTGATTGGAAACATAGTGGTAACTGTGATGATGTTCTCATGCCGTTTCCCTCTCAGGAAAATGTGATGGGCAGCGTGGAGGTCGGCTGCGACGCCGGCTGGCTCCCACACCCTGAAGAGCAGCTCTTCCTGGATCAGCTGTTTGCCTTCATGGACCGCCACGGCTCACCCATCCACAAAGTCCCAAACCTTGGCTTCAAGAAGAGTGAGTCTTTCTTCCTGTTTTTTTTCTGCTTTTTCTTTTCTTTGCTGTTTATCTTTAATTTTTCTGTTTTTTATTCACATTCTCTATTTGATTTTCTTTCCTTCTCTTTCTTTTGTTTGCTTCTTTTTCATTTTCATTTCCTTTCCTCTTTACTTTCTTCTTTCCTCCCCCTCCTCCTTTTACCCCTTCTCTATATCTTCTTTCCTTTCTTTCATCCCTCCTTTCCTTTCCTCTCTCCTTTTCTTCTTTCATTTCCTCCCTTCTTTCAGAGGAGTAATTTCCCCCTTGTGGATTAATGAAGTATTCTGATTCTGATTTATCTCTCTCTTCCTTCTTTCCTTTTCTCCTCCTTTGGTTCTGTTCCTTCTTTCCTTCACTCCTCCTTCTTTCATCCTTACTTTCCTTTTCATCACTCCCACTTTCATCCCTCTGTTCTCTCTTTCTTTTCCCTCTTTCTTCTTGCAGCCCTCCTTCTCTCCTTTCCTTCTTCCTTTTCATCATTTTCTACTTTCCTTCTTCCTTCTTGATCCCCCTTTTCTTTTTTCCTTTCCTCCCTCTCTCTTTCAGCCCACCTCCTTTCCTTTCCTCCTCTTTTTTCTTGCCTAATTTCTTATTTTCCTTAACTCCTTTCTTCTTTCATCCCTTCTCCTTCCTTTCTTTCCTTCCCTCATTTCCTACTTTTGTTTGCCCCTACTTCTTTCATGTCTCCTTCCTTCTTCCCTTTTCTCCTTCTTCTTTTCTTCTTTCCTTCCCTTCTTCCTTCTTTCATCCCTTCATCTTAACATTCTTCCCCATCCTTCCTTTTGCTTTTCTTTTCTATTTTGTCTTCCTTTATTCCTTCTCATGTTTACCTTATTTACTTGTTTTGTTTCCCATCTTCCTTCCTTCCTTCCTTCCTGTTCAGTTTCACATCTTTGAATTATTTTTTCCTTTTTCCTAACCTTTTCTTGTATTTCATACTTTTTTCTGTCTGCCCTTTTTTCCTTTTCTCCTCTCAAAGGTGAATCTAACCTAGAGGTGTTGACATTTGAGAAATGATAAAGGGTCACAGGTTTGATTCCTTGGCTAAGCCTTGACATTTTTAACCATGCAGACATTGAAACTACTTTTAAAGAGGCTGCAGAAATAGTTACAGAGAGGCCTCTCCAATCTTTGATTGTTAAAGCTTGTGAAGGTTCATGTGCTTAAAGAGGTGAATGTGTCAGCTGAAATCACTGATGAGTTTCATCATATAGAATAGAATAGATTTATTGTCATTGACACAGAGCACAATGAAAATTTGTTTAGCAGCTCTCTGTGTTAGCAGCAGACATAGAAATGCAGAGATGTATGTAAAAGGAAATTCCAATATGTACGAGAACACAGTATATACAGAGGGGACTAAAACAATATAGTGCGCTTCACCTTTGTTTTTGTTTTTTGTTTTTTAATTTGTTTTGTTGAACTGCGTGTAGTTAGAAACATCCTGCCTCTTTTGTGTTCTCACCACCTGATTTGAATTTTATGTGTTATGTTTGCATGTCTGATCTGTTTCCACTTGCTCTGCTGGTCCATCCTCAGTCGACCTCTTCCTCATGTACTCTGTGGTTAAACGGCTCGGCGGCTACAAAAAGGTGAGTTGCTTCACATTACTCCGGTTTCTTTATCTTCCTGCATCAGAAGACTAAAAGCACTCTTAAGTTTGTGCACTAAATATTAAACTACCAGGAGCAGCTGGTTAGCCCACTTTACTATACTAAGCTCAGAAGTATGGCTGATTAACAGCTTTTTAAAAAACTAAGCCTTGTTTCTTCTGATTGGTCATTTTCTGGTAGCCTGTGGAGAGGCAGCATCCAGGGCTTGTGGGCTATATTGTGCCTGTAGCAGATGAGCATTTAAAGACAGAGAAAAAATATTGGAAATGGAGAGTTCAGAGCAATCTGAAGCTTTAACTTTGACATTTGTTTTACCTCATACAGAGGAAAAATACATTGTGTTTTGGTTTTGCTTGACATTTGAGGCCCAGTCTCCTGAGTAAAAGTGTGTTTGAGTCATTCATTAACCAAACCTGATATTGTTAGATTACCCAGACAGCATAAGCTGTCATAAACATTACATAAAACCAACATTAAACTGTCAGCTGCAGGTGGTTTTATCCGCCACATTGCTAGAGCAGCTAGAAGAATTAGGTCAGAGCTGCTGCTGAAAATGAGAAAGATTACTAGTAATTTTAGCTTTTTGAAAGAAAGCTCAACACATTATAACTAACTTTACTTCATGACCTTTTTAAATTGATAGGATGAATTTCCAGTATTGTTGACTTGGTGACAAGTCTTTCCTTTTTGCTCTGTTTTTGGTCTCTACCACCTGTGGAGATATCTAGAAAACGACTGGCAAAACGTCTCCAAACTCCAAACAATGTTAGCATTTACTTATATTATTATGAATTTTTAGTACATGTTTCTTAAGCCACCAGCATGCGTACAGAAAGGGAAATGCTTTCAAGCAACTAGATGTCATATTTGAGGTATTTTTCCTTTGCAGGGGAAGCTGTAATGTATATTAACATAGTCCATAGTTTTACTGTGCATTTATTGTAGAGAGGTCAGACAATCTGTTTCATTGAGTATTTGTGTTTTATTGCGTATTTGATCTTGTGTTCACTTAACCATGGAATACAAAAAAATTAGCTACAATCTCAAATCTGATACAAGGCATCTTTTTCTGCACCTGATTCCTTACAAAACTAAGAATGTAATGTATCTTTCGGCTGCTCCCTTGTATTCTCCACCAAGGGATCGCCACAGCGGATTAATCTGCATTGGTAACTTGGCAGAGGTTTTACGCTGGATGCCCTTTCTGACACAACCCTCCATGGTGAGAGGGGCTTGTGTCCCCACCTGGAATCGAACCAGGGTCCTTTGACTTGTAAGGGGAATGTGCAAACTGCTACGCTACAGGGGACACTCTATGCTATAAAAAATGAATATAAGCTAGAATTGTTTCTTTTTAGGGATTAACTGTTGTTTCCCTGTCTAAATTTAAAATAAACAAAACAGCAATAAAACACAAACAACTAACATTTAAAGGCACTTCCTGTAATTACACTCTGCAGAATTCAACCAAAACGTTTTGTTTTCTCAGGCCACCAATTTAGAAAATAATGTGCTCTTAATTAGTTGCCTGGTTAAATAAAGGTTGCATTGACTCGCTGCCCCATCTTGTGGTCCAAAGGGTTATTGCACACAAGTGCGGCCCCAGTCTAGATTAACTTCACTTGATAACTCTTCAACACAATACAAAAAATATTTTGGGCATAGAGACATGGCTGTTGCTTCTTTACATTTCTTAATAGTTTTGGTTAATATAAGATTTTGAGCTTTTTTTAAAGACAGGCAGTACCTTTAACCGGGTACAATATCTCTGTAATAATATATGGTACTCCAAGTAGGATTTTTAGCTGTAGCCAGATGTTTTCTGTTTGACTTCTCAGCAGTTTGCATAGAAACAAACTCAAAACAAAGGCAGATTTACTGTAACAGAAAACAGGCGGGACAGTTTTATCTCAACAAAAGGCCTTTTCAGCCATTCATTTCACCCACTGCACTGAACAATACTGTATTATACAATGTGTGTGTCACGTCTCTAATCACACATCTAATGTATATAATTGTTTCAGCTGGAAAACAGACACTCGCACACTCTCTCACACTCGCTGCTCAAGCATGAGGCGTTCTCACAAACATCCAGTTCAAAATAATTCCAGCTTATTTCAGTTATTTTCAACAGCCTAAATTACATCCTGTTTTATTTGCCTTCATTTCTTGGAAAAAGAGGAATTTGCTGCATTGAGATCAGTCACACTGAATTTTGAACTCTTACTGAGGAAATAGTTTGTTTACATTCTTGTTTATTAAATGCAGCTGAACCAGCAGCTGATAGTTACTCACAAGGGAAGTGGAGCTTTATTCCAAACATCATTTTCATCATTCCTGCAGATCATTTAAAAAAAAGGAGGTCTTAAAATATTTCATATTTTCCCCCAAAAAAGCCTTTAAGTATGATTTTTTTTTTTTTTTTTTTTTTTTTTTTTGAATT
>VUQH01025828.1:66343-81834 GCA_015106775.1 Etroplus canarensis
TTTTTAGTATTTTTTTTTTTTTTTTTTTTTTTTTTTTAGGTGAACACATTGCGAGTAAGATGAAATTTCTTTTAACTTGCTCAGTGTTGTGGATCGAAACACTGGGGAGCATTAACCTGAGTGAAAGAAGAATTTAGTAAAAACTTCAGGTTTTCTTTTCAAAGTTCAAAGTGCTCATTGATGATTAAACCCTACCCTAAGCTCAAAGTCTAATGTGACCTTCGGCTTCTGAAAAATTTTTCCCCAGAGTCTTGGCAAACCGTTTAACCGATCTGCACCAAAAACCTTGGACAGTTTCCAAAGAACTCTTTTTTTTAAATTGCTCTAAAATATAGCCTTCCACTGAGGGGCTCAGAAGGATAAATCTGCTCATTTTGCTTGCTTTTTGTGTGGCAGGTGACAGCAGACCGTCTCTGGAAAGTGGTTTATAACGAGCTGGGAGGATGCCCTGGCAGCACCAGCGCTGCTACCTGCACCAGGAGACACTACGAGAGGTCAGACGGAAACAGCCACTAAAACAGAAACTTTCTCCATCTAGGGCCATCGTGTCCATCGAAATGAAAAGTTAATGGGGCTTTCACACACAGCACGTGAGGACAAAAGCAGGGTGTTGACCTGTTTTCTGCACCTCCTCAGTATATTAAGAACTTTAGGAGATATGTTGAGCTTTTGGGAGGAACACAAAAAAGTCTTAAGCATTTTACATTTATTGCTGACCTACAACAAGCTATGCTATATATTAAAACAATACAAAAGCAAATGACCAATGTTTACAGGTATTTTTTGTGTTACTCAGTAGAATTTAACTAAAGCTTTCACCACCAGGGGGCAACCCTTTTCAGTTGGGTGTGTTAAAGTGTTTTCGGATGTGTGCTCAGGTAATTATTTTCTGTTGGCCACAGGAGCAGGCATCTTTAGCTTTGACCACAGTGATCAAAAGAACATCAGCAGACCCCTGCAGCACGGTGCCAGCCATTAAAAACAATGAGTTACAGAGCTTGACGCATGCCAGTTCCTGTGAAAGCAGCTAAACCCTCTGCACTAATTAGGGCTGCCATGATATTTATTACAAGTTTACTGCATGATTATCTAAACTGTAAGACTCCGCTTTAACTGTGTATAGAGTAAAACCTAGTGTAGACAGTGTTTTTTCCCTTGAGTGTGTGGTCCCTTCTTGGAAAGTAATTTACACTGAAAATATGAGTCTGTAACCAGAACTGAAGATGGAAGGAAAACTAACCTGTTGTGTCTTGTTTTTTTCCCATCGTGGGCTACTTATCACCACTGGTTTGTCCCTAGAAGCTTCGGTAATTTAGATGAATTAGCCTTTTAAATAGCCCAGAGGGAGAGACACTGCTCTACATTTGATGCAAAACACAATATTACCCCAAATCATTTATTAATTGCCCGTTACCATACTTTCTTAGTTAAGAATGTTCAGAGGTAGACATCCATGTGAACAACAATAAGGCCATATATTCAAAGCCCAAATATCCTGGAAGCTATGACGGATGTCAGACTGAAAGCTCCTGATGGGCAGTCCACCACTGACCCTCACAAAATCCTGGAAATCCCCAAAAACTTCTTAGACTTGACTCAAAGGGTCCATATGTTAAAGTTTATGCAAAAAACCTCTTTCGTCTGTGTCTCAGGCTGATTCTTCCTTATGAAGAGCACCTCAGAGCAGGAGGAGCTGAATTCAAAGTCCCAGAAACCCCCGAACCTCCAAAACCCAGAGTCATCAGAGGAAGAAAACCACTTCCCAGAGGCCGAAGACCAGGACCCAAACCCAAGGAAAAGAAGGTCACAACATCAACAACATCAGCAACACCACCTGCTACTTCTCCCACTGTAAGTGACAAACTGAACACATGGAGTGTTTCTTCCACCTTGGTCTTATTTTTCAGACCCAGAAGCTATGCCTCACTTTAACACTGTAGTTTACTGAACCCTGTGAGGTCTAAGTCATCGTCCGTGGCTCCAACCCTTTGCTAACTCAATGTAATTTTTGGGGTTTTTTTGTTTTAATAAAGGTTCGCCATTTTAAAGTCCACTTTAACCCTCTGGGGTCTGGTGTGTCATTGTATAATTTAAATTACAAACGATTTTAACAAACCATTTTCATAACTTAGAATGAAAATATGAAGTGTAAATTTAAAAAAATTATGCATAAATTTAGCAAACAACAAAGTTATATACAACTTTTTACACTAAAATGCAGGCAGTGTCTCAGGTGTTTTTTGTAAGACTAAATACAAAATAATCAGGTGTCACAATATTAATTTGTGACACTCCGAAAAACAGTTTCTGTCCCCACAACACACAGGGACACACCACAACATCACAAAGCTCTCAAAGCTCTCTCTATCTCTGTGTCTCTTTCACTTTTGCTTTCACCGTCCGTCCGTCATTTACCGCTTTTCCGGGGGTCCGGGTCGTTAAGGCAGGCATTCGAGCAGAGAAACCTCTCCCCAGCCACCTCCTCCAGCTCTTCAAGGGGGGCACCAAGGCGTTCCCAGGCCAGCTGGGAGACACAGTCTCCCTAGTGTGTCCTGGGTCTGCCTCAGGGTCTCTTCCCAGAGGGACGTGCCCGAAATGCCATTTTCCCACCAATAGGAATGGGGGTGTGCTTTCTTTTTGTTGCACGCACCTCCCTCCTCTTCCTTGTTTCTTCCTGCACTGAATGCACAGAAACTCATGGCGCACATTATTTATCATTACTCTGGTTTTACTTGGCTTATCAGCATGATTTAAAAACAGGTATATAGTTACAGTTGGTTTACAGTGAAGTTTGGACTTGCGACACATGTTGAAACGGAGACTCAGCGAGGCTGCGAATTGCAGTTACGTCATGTGATTTGCAGTCACCAACCCCAGAGGGTTAAATGAGCTGGCCCTGAGAAGATGGCAACATTTGTGGATCAGGTTCGCATATAGCTTCTTTTTTCACGATTGAGCTTTAACCTGCATGGTGGATGGCGCAGTGACCTGTGTTCAGAGACGACGATTCCTGAGCCCATGCAGTGATTTCCATGACAATGCAGCTCTGCCTGGGGGCCCAAAGATCACAAGCATCCAATATTACATAGTTTTTGGCCATATTTCTTGTGCACAGAGATGTCTCCAGAGTCTCTGATTCTTTTGATGGTATTATGTCCTGTAGATGATGATATATATAGTCTTTGCAATTTTAAATTGTGGAACATTATTATAAAATGTTATGAGGAACATTATTGTGTCCCAGCCTTTTTGGAATTGTAGTTGTATACATATTCTGACACACCTCGAAACAATTTCCATTTTCTTCCTGATAAAAAAGGCTTTTGGCTTTTTTTTGAAAACACAGGATCTCCGATGATGACTTCAAGGGGCATCCACACAGGAAGTGATTCACTTGTCCTGTATCATTTTATCACTGTCTCTTGGTCAACAGCAGACATTGCCTGGGTAACACTCTAATGTATTAGCCACCCTGTCATATTTTAATCAGCCGTATCTTTTGCTTTCACTGGTAGTTGTTTCAGTTGCTCCCTTCATTGTTAAGACCACCAGCCCACTGTCAGCCATTGCCACGGACTGTGATTTACTTTCAGTGGTCTCTGGTCGCCATGTTGCTGCAAGTCTCTTCTGTGTGGACCCCCCATCACAGATCACAATTGTAATTAATTGAAATGGTTTTCTGATGTTGCTCAGAGCTCTGCTAAGTCAGAATTAGCTGAGAAATTTCATTCCAAAGTGTAAGAGAGATCCTTGGAAGCATCATAAATATGTAATTTCTAAGGTTGCATAGGTTGTCTAAGGTTGTCCTTTTTTTGGTTTCTGAGCAGATCGTGAACCCCAATGGCACCACAGTGGTGAAGAGAGGCCGAGGGCGGCCACCGGGCACACGCAACAAGGCCACGCTGATTGCTCAGGCCAAGCTGCTGGCTCTGCAGCAGGCGAAGGCCAAAGTGGGAACAACAGAGACGCAACAGCAGCTGTCTCCAGCCACAGGCAGAGGAGGACCAAGCGCCAGCAACACACACAGGGTAACAACCACAAATGAGTTTCAGAGTCAAGGACTCCACACCTGTAGGATTTTAATTTTACTGCATGTGATTTAGTTTCCTTCTCTCTTCCCTGCAGCCCATCCAGCCAGCTATCCTCCCCATCAGCATGCCCCTCAGTCCAGATCTCACCCCTCTGACCACCCCCTTCCTCAAACCAAAGGAGCTGAAGTCGGACCAAGGAGAAACCGCAGCCCCCACTCCAGGCTTACTCCTCCCCCCGCTTCCTCGCCAGTTCGTCAGAGGCTCTCTGGGCAGCTTCAGTCCTATCAAAGGCATGTGTCCTTTGGAATTGATCAGGAGCCGTTTGGGCATTCAGAGGAGCCCAGAGACTCTGGCTCTTACCCCTCAAGACCCTACACAGCACCATCCGACCATCTACACCCTTCAGCCCAAAAGCGGAAACCCGGACACACCTCACCCAAGTGGGGAGCAGCTCCAGCCACAGTCCCACTTACTCCAGCAGCACCACAACCACTGCTCAGGGTGTAAACTGGATGAGGGAGGGCAGAGAGGACCTGCCAGGACCCGGCCCCCTCAGCCCCCTCTCCGTGTCCTACCCTTAAACCTGGACTGCAGTGTTCAAGTGTGCCAGCTGATGAGAACTCGTTGCTTGGACCAATCTCAACTACAGACCTTCACTCGCCGCTTGTCTGAGGCCCTCTCTCAGGACCTGAGCACCAAGCCCTCCACTTCCCCTGAGCAGGCACTGCCCCTTAACCTCAGCAAACGTTTCACAGCAAAGAGACCCGCCACAGAAGGACCGGAGCTTAGCCAAGCCCCTATCAATGGGAGCACGGACCAGCCACTGTCCAAGAGACCGAGAGCCGGATTCACGGAGCCAGCTGAGGAGTTGCACCCCAGCTCTACCGGAAGTACAGCAGGAGGAGGCGTGCAAGATGTGGAGATGAAGAACCAGGAGGAACCTGCGGATCTGAGCTCCCCCAGCAGGATCAGGGCCTTCCTGCTCGGGTTACCCCCCTTCAAGGTGAAACTGGAGGAGGATCTGAATGGTATGCGGTTTGGGAAGTTTCTTCCTGAAAGTGAGGTCGGAGAAGGACCGCAGAAAGGTGTGAAGAAGGAGGAAGAGGAGACAGTGGTGGTTGAAAAGAGCACGCAGCATGAAATGGAGAGAATTACACACCTTCAGAAGTCGGAGACAGAGGAGAGAGACTCCTCACACTTCTCCGGCCCCGGCCCCGCGAGCACCGACACGCACTGTTTTTAGTGTGAATTCCTCTGCTCGGCGCCAAATTCTGATTTGTTGGAAGATGCTTGATCACGTTAGAGTCGGAATTCAGGGGAGCAGGGAGCTTTCTTTCCTCCATCTTTACCAACATCTGATTTTGGTTTTTTCTCTCTTCTTGTTAGTTTTTGTTGGCTCATGTCGTCAGTCGAACTTTGTGGAGGAACGACGACTCATGACAATCACACGACTTCGGTTATCTTTACAGTAAAACAGAGGAGAGAGACTGACTCAAAACACTGCCATAACCCTACATAACACTATCATTAACTCCACTGTTCAATGTTACGCCGAGATATTGAATAAGATCCACTCAAAGTTAGAATCAATATTCCATCTATGGGTGATGCTATGCATCAAGAATTCATTAACTAGCGTTAGAGTGTACTGTAGTTTGGTAGCTTCATTTTTAAATTGCACTCTACTTCTGTAGAGAGATAGTTATTTTCTGACAAAGTGTTTAGATGTTATGTGGAGCGAAAGAAAAAAGAAAAAGCTCCTCTCAGTCTTCACGTAATAGCTCGTTAGGTGAAGCATTTATATTCCTGCTCGTTAGCTCAAATTATGTAAACTTTTATACACATGTGCCTTAAACGGCCTGCGAGCTGCTTCATCGCTGGCTTCAAACACATTCATTTGAAGGGATACCTTGATGTTGGACCTGTTTAGCTTCCCTTCACTGCTTCTTAGGGCTGCTTTTGACACCTGAGAACAACTCAAGGTGTAAATGTTTCTCAGAGCTCGTTTAGCTCCATTACAAGTGTTTGGACCCTCCTTCTCCTCCGCATTAGTTTCCCTTATCAACCACACAGCAGCCACACAATGGCACCTTCAGCACTACTGGCTTTCAGGTTAGAACTCACACAGAAACTCG
This sequence comes from Etroplus canarensis, assembly GCA_015106775.1. NCBI lineage: Eukaryota > Metazoa > Chordata > Actinopteri > Cichliformes > Cichlidae > Etroplus > Etroplus canarensis. The sequence continues at coordinate 72,510 of VUQH01025828.1, forward strand.
TAGCCCATGCATTCAGACTACCTCAGGTTTTTTTTATCGTTTTCCACCGGCTTCAGTGGAAGTTTCCCAGCACGCATTTGGGTAGGATACCAGTTCATAAACACACATGCACACACACACACACACACACACACACACACTCCCTGAGTGTGTGGTCATAGCATAGGAGGTGAGTTCAGAAAGTTCTAGGTATCGGCCATTAAAAATCAAAAACTTTTTGATTTCTCATTGCCTCTGGTACCTCTGGACCACTTCAAGCACAACAGCTTTTTTTTAGATCTCACTGTGGAAATCCCACGCTGCTTGTGCCTGTGAGATTGCCGATGGATCTTCCACAGTGTGTCAAAACCCTTCAATCTGATTTTCAATTTCTGGAAGTGGATGAAGTTGCAGGGAGGCAACTCTAGAGAGCAAAGATGGTGTTGGTGTGGCACATAAACAAAGTACACTGACACAGGTCGTTTCTGCAGAATGTTCACTCAGAAGGTTTAGGACGTGGCAGTCTGAGTCTAGGAGACAAATTCAGTGTACAATTCATGAGGAAAATGAAGCTCATTTTCCTGATCTCTCTCACCTGCTGGAGCTCCTTTAGGCTTATAAACTGCGAGCGCTTCAACTGACAACTGCTCAGCTGTAACTGGAAACCCAGCTCTCATCACCCACGATGATCCTGCACAGGAAATTCTGGTCCATTTGAAACAAAAGTTGATGTTAAATCTCAGTGTGAGCAGTCAGAGTGTGACTCTGTAGAGAGAGAAAGACACACAAACCAATCAGGTAAGCTTTTTTTATGGGCCGATACCTGGAACATTCCGATAACCTTGTATTCTTGGTTTTCTCTCGCTTCATAACCAGACAAAACACAGAATGTGATTGGACCGATGCTTAAACTTACAGGCTGCATCTGTACGTGACATGCTTGCATGTACTGGTGTTAATTAGTGCTCTAGTTTGCTCCATTCGGCCTTCATTGTGCTCTCACTTTAAATGCAGCAGAGGCTTTTTCCCCTTGCAGAGGAAGGTTCCTCTGTGCACTCACTAGCAGTGAATGTACCAGGCTATTCTCGCGTCAGCGACTGTGATGCCTCATTTGCACCTCTGTCGGGTCCTTGAAAAGTTCAGGGATGTGGATTTAGGTAGGTTTCTCTTTAACTAGGTTAGATTCAGGAAAAGATCACGGTTTGGGTTCACAGCATTAACCCTGCAGGTTGAAAAATGACGCTAAAGGGTACCGTTAAAATGTGAAGCCAAGCGACCATGTATGATGAGTTAGGCGTGAGATGAGGAATCCAACCTGCAACATTCACTTCACCAAAGAATGTAAACCCCTACCACTTTTCTTCTTCTCCTTGAAAGTGCCAACATAAAATTCCCACCACTTAAAACAAATGAAAAAACATCAAGGTATCACTTTAAAGTCGCCTTTTCCCGTTTGATATTCTGCCACAGACGTTGGTTCAGATTCAGATTTGCACACCTACTGTACACGTTTGCTTTTCCATTTTTTTTCCTTCTTTGAGTAGTGGAATCAACTACGACACCGAAATTAAGTGGTGCTGTTTTTTTCTTAGTTTTGTTGCCATATTATTATTATTATTGTTATTGTTTTGGTAAACTGCAAATTCTTTTCGTTGCCATCACGAGTCAAGTGGAAAATTTCTCGCAGCCAATCTATTTGTCCTGAGAATTTTAAGAAAGTATATTTTAATTAAAAGAAACCGTGGCTTGTTATTAAAATATTTGCAGATTTTTTTTCTGATTTATTCGACTGTTGGCTTCTTGTGAGGCAAATTGTTTGTGAAAGAATGCATGAGTAGAGATATGTACACTCAGTAGGTCATAGCTGGGCAGATGCACCAAAGTACTCGACCAGAACTCTTCATAACTTCTGTTAGAGTAAACTTTAGGGTTTCAGGATTTTCTCCTCGCTCACGGGGAAATGAGCAGTAACAAGGAGAAGATGGTAAATAATGGTAATACTACAAAGTCATACTTCACTTAATGCAGTAACAACAGGGTAACTACTGTACATAACGTTTGGTCTCGCTCAGTAAAACTTTATTTATTGGAAGTCAGGTGCTCTGGAGTGTGCGTCACGCTCAAGCACTAAAGGCCTTAGTGCGCACAAGGAACGAGTTTGTACGACCCCGATGAAGACGAAAGCTCCGAAGAAGCTGCAATCATCAAATGTGTGCGACATGAATCGAATCAGAGCAAATTAACTTGTAACTGACAATATTTACAAAATACAGCATGTCAGTTATAATGCTGCAGACAACGGTTTGAGTCCCATATGTGACCAACATTTTTTCCCCACGTTTTCCTGTTGATTTAGTGCTTAGCAAATGGAAAAGAGACCAGAAGTGACAGAAATTGTTTAATGAAAGTTTGGAACAAGTGAGCATTCAAGCCTCCAGACCTTTTTTTTTTAAAATACTTTTAAACTGAGGCAGATGTTATGTTTAAAGGGAATCTATTGTGCTCATTTCTAATTCTAAATTTTGATTGAGGGACTTTCTGTTTCATGATTCAAAGTTCAAAAATATCCTTATTTATCTTATACAAACACTATCTGCAACCCTGCAATTGATCCTCCATGTGAAACGAGCAGTTTTACTTCCTGTCTTCCTAAAAGCCCCCTTTCTGCTGATTGGCTAACTTCTAGGTGCCAGTCAAGGTGCAGCACCCAGTGTGAACTGACATCCTTACACGCACAAAAAAGGGATTACATTGTGAAGTAAATGTATTTTCCCCCAAACAAAAGACTGTCATCCAGGAGCCTCAGGTGTGAGACCATTTTATTTGTTTTTTTGACTTAATTTTTTTAATACTTTTAATTTTTGTATGCAGACTCAGTTTGGTTAGATTTCTGGAAAGATCATGGTTTGAAGTTTGTGAAAAATTATTCAAAATGTCAAAATTTTTGATTTTTGTTTTTCATGCCTAGAAATGTGTTAGGGTTGGACTTTTCATAAAAGATGAATGTAGCTACAGTCACATTAGCCACGGGTTTACAAAGCTGTCTTTTAGAAGCCTCGAGCTCAACATTGCCACCATCCCCATCTTAGCTGTTTGAAACCAGGCATCACAAGATCAGTGTAGATCTGATATGTCCTCTCATGTTGTTATTTTTGAATTTTTATTGTTGTTCTTTCATGTTGTATTCAGTAGTGCTCAAGCAGGTGAGCATATAAAATCATCAGGAAAGTGTTGATGCCCTAAGTCAAGTGAGAGGGAGGGCCATGTTTTTTCATAGACTTTCTTACATGCAGATTTTACAGAATTCATCCTCTGCTGGCAATTAAAAAGAAGGTTGCGTCCATCTTTTATCTAAGAGCCTCAGTTAAAGATTATTTTCATTATCAGTGAATCAAAAGATTACTAAATTGATTAAAGTGCCTGACAATCCAAATATATTTAGTGCAACATTTTCGATTAAGAAAACTGGCAGATTTCCACATTTGCCACTACAGAATTTGAGGGGGGTTTTTGCATGTCAATGGTTTGAATTTGGAAATATTGACGATTTTGTGTTGGTAAATGAATAATCTTTGATCCCACATGCCATGAACATTGTTCCTTTAGTATGATGATGCATGTCTGATCTTACAGACGTGAAAAGAAGCCCAAATAGTTCAAAAGCCTACAGAGACATTTTCATTTAAATTTGATGGTGTAGTTACTCAGATTCTGTAACTTCAAAAAAATCACTTCTGTCACTTTACTTGCCTGAAAATTCACCCCAACCTTAGCATGCAGCCATTTTGTTCTGGCACATCTTCCTCTCAGTCATACAAACTCGTTCACTTTGAGTCCACCACGGCCTCACACTGGGAGACTCCCAGTCAAACCACAACTCCACTGGACCAGTTTTCTCTTTAACCTCCTTAGTCTGTTTACTTTTTCCCTGCATGCCTTGTATGTTAATGACAATACACCGCTGAGTGCGTCATTTAAAGGTGAGGTTAAGCAAGGGAAGGTCTTGTAATTTAGAGGTTGAGCAGCAGGTTAAACCTTTATGAGAGCTGAATAGTTTTTCTTTTTTTGGTTATTTAAGCTTAGTTTGTAAAAGTTTCTTTAGGTATATTTTCACTTTTTTCCTTTGATCTTAAATTTTTAAATGTTTACATTTGTTATGCATGTTCAACAGATCTCTTATATCCAGTGTTTTGCACACTACTCCAGCATCAGTCTTGAATGGCACTGCTCATTTATGTAAAGTACTTCAAATTAAGTGCCTGATATTTTCGATTGGAGTTGATACTTGCAGGCGAATGAGCTCATTAGCCTTCATGACATTGACTTGAACAACAGCTCCTGTGGGCAGGTGATGTTTCTTTGAACTGTCGGGTGAAACGAGGGGAATTTGTTTTGTTAAAGAGGGGACAGCATGATGCTTGCTCAGCTCCATCTGTTGGAGCAAACTGGACCTAAAAAGACTCGACAGCGAGGACACCGAGTGGCCAGATGGACATTCTTAAAGAGAAATGATCAAATTAAATAAGGTGCTACATGCCACATTTTAACATATCTGAAGTGTTGACTGTTAAAAAAAAGCCAAACATCCGTAAAAGACAGCTATCAAGTGTCTAACCCTGCAACATTTTTCAGTTATTGACTTGTGTTCTTTATTAAACAGATAAGTGTTTGTGCTATGAAATGTCAAATATTTAGACAATTTAAAAACATCATCTAACATCCATGAGATCTTGGGACATTTTGTGTTTTTTTTAAAGTGACTTCTTTACTTGATTAAAGGGGACATATTATTTGTTTCCTTATTCTGTATTTAATGAGGTCAGTGAATGTACAAATAATCCCTGTGAGCCAAAGCATCAGATTTCAGACTGCTCCGAGCACTCAGTTTCACACAGTTTTATTTACTCTTTCATCTCTATGATGTCTCAGAGAGGGAATATCCCTTATATGGTCAGCTCAGGAACAGAAGCTCCACCCCCTAATGTTCACACTTTCTAATTATAGGGTTCAGCCGGTTGGAAAGTTGGCATAAAGGGGCAAAGTTAAAGCAGCTTGTTTCAGACAAAGGGTGAACTGAGGGGATGCACCAAGGCTTATTGTAAGATAAAGAAGCATTATTTTAACTGTAGTTTATGCAGAGCTATTCTAGAGTCCAAGAGTGCAAATGTAGATCTGGAAATGAGTAGGTCCCCTTTTGTGCTCTGGTAAGAAGTCAGCTATACCAATAAGAATGCACAAGATCAGATTTACGGCTGAGACCAGCAAATTACTGAAAATAATTTATAATATTTCTGGTGTTTGTAACATTGTAGGCCTAATCGTGACTGGAAGTAAAATGAACAATTATTTTCATTACCTGGAAAACAACAAAGAAATCCAGTAGATATACACCAATTCTGATATTTGGCCAAACTATTAAGCAACTATTTTCATAATTTGATTAATATGTGGATTTTTTTTTTTTTTTTTTTGGTTAAATAATTAGGTGGTCTGTAAAATGAAGAGAGAGCGAAACATTTTCCATGAAGGTAAATTGATATGTTTTTCTGGCCAGAAAAACAAGAAACTTGAGAAAACAAATTAACAGATTTAGATAACTGACAGACGTGTATTTCCCATTTTTGGTTAAAAATATATGAATTAAATGAAATCAAAAGTATTACATAGTATTTGGTTAGAATAATATATTCAGCTCTGTAGAAGTTGTATGTTGGTTTATTGGCTTACTAAGATCAGGGCATCAACTAAGTATTTGTTTAAATATCAATTAAAATTATTTAGGTCATAAAATTTGAAAATATCTTCATATTTCTTTTTTTTTAACAGCAGTCCAATTAAATGATGTCTTTGTCATTCAAACTGACATGAAGCAGTGAGTTTAACAAACAAAAAATTCCTAACTTTCTTAAGCTGAACCCATCGCTGCTAATATTTTTCCAGGTATTTCTGACTTTAGATGTAATTTGGCCCAAATCTCAGTCAAACAACACTACTGTAATTTTTAATGGTTTATAATGAAAAGGTGGTTTATAAAGTCCTTGAAACTTCAAACAGCTTCCCAGAAAGTAACCCAAGTATATTCATAGTTTATGAAGACCAAAGAGAAATCCAGCAGATTGGCACACCAGCAAACTTACTTTTCAATGTGCAAAATCTATATTATTACTGTTAACGTTTCTTTGGATTAAATATGGCCAAATATCCTGGAGTATGTTGTATATTTCTTTGTTGGTGATCCACTGATATTACTTAATATTGATGTATTGTTTTTTCCAGCCAACAGGACTAAAAATATACGGAGAAAAATTCTCGTTTAATAAGCAGGATCAGCTAAATGTCTGGTCATTTATTCTACAGAATGATTAATCAATTAATATGGCTTCTAATTGTTTTTCAGCCAACTAATAAAGATTAAGGTCTCTACTTCCTGGGTGAAAACTCTAAAAATGTAAATCCTCTTTGCAGAGGAAGAAGGACAGATGGCGCAGTGGCTTCTGGGGAATGACATCTGACTTTGAAGGAACATCTGATAAGAATTACAGATTAAATATTCCCCTGGTGTTTCCAAATGTTACAAATGCTGCATGTGGCACCTTTACAAACTCTTGGATGTTACTCACTGATGAATGTCTCACTCACATCTGCCTGTGATCTTATTTTTTTAATCACCTGACACATTTTCTTTCACGTTTTTGTCCCATCTGGATTTTTTTTTTCTCCCCTCTCCTGGAAATGAACCCTGGATCAGCAGAAGTGTCTCATGTTCTTTACTTTATTAACCAAGCTGAACTTTTGGCCTTAAAGTTGGACAGAAGAGAACAGATGCTTCCCTCAGGTGTTTGATTTGAACAGGAGTCTTGTTTTGTTTTAAAAAAATCCCCCTTTTGATTGATTGTGTTCAGCACATTTTTTTGTTTCTGTAAACGACTGGCAGTGTCAGGTACCATTCCATTTTAACACTGTATATTTATAATAAAAGTAATCTGTTAATAATTTCTCAGTAATGTTTCTTTAAACTTTTAGGTTGGATGAACGATTCTCTAGGATTGTGGTTCACTCTTTACACGAGGTGTTGTAAAAGGTGGTGGATTTAGCTTGAGATTGTGAGGTCCTAATTTAACATTTAACTTGTCACAGAGAAACAAAGTTGTGTTAGAAGGAAAAGTCATGAGATTGAAGGTAGAATTTGAAAATAAAATGAGAATTAAAAAAAAAAAATGAGTTGAGAATTGAGGAGAAATAAAACCAAATCACAAAGACTATTTAGAATATGGACACAGCCATAATGATTTCTGGACCCAGTGTTAGCATTTTAATTTAGAAGTGACAATATCAGTATTTTAAAGAATTATGGAAAAGTTTATTATTGCAAAAAATGAAAGCCTTTATAAAAAGTTATTTTTAATTAAAGACAGATCTTTCTGAGAAAAATGCCATTACTTTTAATTAGAAAATTGGTGTTAAAAAAAAAGAGAAATGGTATTATGAGAATAGAATCGAAGATAATGAAATTATGTTGTCTCTTATCTGAAAATGTGATTTTTGATTTTAAAAACTGAATTCAAGAACAAGACAAGGTCAGCTGAGTTGCTTTCTATTGAAGGAGGCATCAATATGGAAATTCCCTTTTTTGAGAGTTCTGGCATTTTGAAACTAAAACAAATGTAAAACTTAAGAGTTTTTAGAGCAAGATTATGTTAAAAAAAAGTAATTTAATGTAATCCAAAGCTGTTTTCAAACTGACCAATAGATGGAGCTAGAGGTCTGGTAGAAATTAGCTTTTATTTATGGAGCAGCAATGCTGGGCAGCTTTGCAATCTCATCTTTTTGTTCTCCAGTAAGTTTGTCTGTCGTGTTCTTTGTGAGGTATTATGGTAAATATTTTACTTTTTTACTTTTAATCGTGTTTTCTTCATATAATTTGAGTCCTCTGGGAATTTACAAAAATGATCAAGTTGGAGTCTGAGTTTAGACTTGAAATGAAATCCTCACCCTCTTCTGGTTTAGGTTATTGGGACCAGCTTTATGCTTCCAGTAGCAAGGCAGGTCCTCACTTTGTGAGTGATTAAATGGAGTTATGTCCCCACGACATGAGTAATACAAGAGCACACATTCACATTTCTTCTCTGCTGGACTTTTAAAATGTGTTTTTAAAAAAAACATCCCGAACAAACATTCACACCAAAGAGGAAATGAACACATTCCTCAGCCCGCTGCAGGAGCATTGTTATTGACATGGTGTGTGTGTGTGTGTGTGTGTGTGTGTGTTTGTAACCGAAGACTTGCAAGTTTGACCTCTGATGACACCAAGAGTCTAACTCACAGGAGTGATGTCACACTGAGACAAGTCTTGACTGAGTTTTAACAAGGTTATTATTTTTAGCCAGAATAAAACCTAAATGTAACTTACCTTTTAACTAACTAAGAAAAAAATCAAAGGAAATATCTTCATATTTTTGTCTTTAGTCAATTTTCTCAGATTTTTCAACCCAACCAGCATTACGGAGCTTTGGTGGGATGCATGACTGTGACTGTTAAGGGTTTCTATTCTAATGCCTTTTGTAAATAATAAACTCTCTCCTGACTAATACCACCCACATTATAATGATTAAATAAATAAAATTTAACACTAAAACTAAAAAGACTAAATTGAAATGAGTAAATCCCCTCTGGAAAATAAAGAAGCTAAACTGGGTTTAAATACCGGTTTATGTGAAAACAATTAGCTTTTCCAGGTATGTTAAGTGGGGACCTTTTTCATTGTCCTCTCAGTTTTGTTGATCTGAATCATAACCAACATCAATTATTCATCTGCTGTACAGTTCATTATATTAAAAGCCTGTTCAAGAGGTTTGTGCTTCAACTCCAGTGAGTGAAATTATTTTATCAGTTTTATCAGGATTAATTAGCAGGTACACTGTATAGACAAAGGAATGGGGCCCCACCGCTTAATCGTTGAATCCAAGTTTTTCTTATAAAATCAAGCAGTCATGTAGTCTACCCTTGCGAACATTTGTGAAAGAATAGGTCTTTTAAAGAGCTCATTGAATTCCAGAGCGGTACTGCAAAAAGCTTGTTTGTGAGATTTCTTCCCTCCTAGATATTCCACAATCATCTTTAAGTGGTGTTATTACAAAGTGTAAGCATTTAGGAACCACAAAAACTTAGCCAGGATGTGACACACCACATCAGGTTGCAGAGCAGGGTCGCCATAGTGCATGAAAGTAGCCAAAGGTCTGCTGATTCAGTAACTTCAGAGTTCCAAACCTCTTCCGGCATTAACAGCAGCACAAAAACTGTACACTGAGAGGTTGGATGAGTTTGGTGTGGAAGAACTTGACTGGCC
>VUQH01025846.1:1849-12607 GCA_015106775.1 Etroplus canarensis
CCCAGGGGGGGGGGGAGTACCTCTGTTTTCTGGTACTGTGGTTTGTTGGACCAAGGCATTAACATTCTACTCAAGTCCTCTTCTGACTTGAGTTGAATGCAAACATGGAACACAGACCCTTTCAAAACATAGTGATTACTGATCCTACTATCAGTGAAATTATTTTACATGCGTTACTCACTGTTACTCCATGAGAAGTGACAGGTTTCATATCATATTAGGGTTGGATAGACGATGATAATGGGGATATGCAAGGGTCAAGGAGATTGGTGATAGCAAGTTAGTCAAGGCGATTTTTAGCTCATTTCCCCATCGATGCACTGAATTGATATTATCATTATTTTGAGATTCACAGTAAATTGAATCTGCCTTGCTATATCTTTATGTTGCATCTCCACACATGAACACATGAACAAACACTTAAAGCAGACATGTCAGGGCGTGCACACGTCATGCTCGGATTATGTAGCAATTTCATTGATCCATAATAAACTTTTTTCCCATTGGGAGATTTTGTGGTGAAAAACCAGGTGTGTTTTGAGAGGTCCATGTAAAGAGTGGAGGAGAGACAGGTGAGATATTTTCACAGAAAAAAACACACTGGATGATATAACAGAGCTTATAGCTCTTAGTAAAAAGAACCAGCAAATGTTATGACTTTTACCATTATAGCAATTCAGCAGATATTCTTCCACTTATATTTACTAATTAGGATAAAACCAAATTATTCACGTTGTATGTCAAAATGTAAACACCTGTTCATGCTGGTAATGCTGGAAATGATGAATAAACTGCCAGTACATGTGGTTCTCTCTTTTGTGTTGGGGCCACACAATATAGGCTTGTTTTTTTTTTTGTATAATAATTTTAACAAAAAATGTGTTGCACACTGTACAATGACAATACAGAGCACTGAACTGAATTGAAAATAACAAACGTTTTTAGCAATTTATGCACACTATTGAATGAGCACAAGGTATTAGGTGCTTGACTTGATTTTTGCTTTGCTGGCCTGAATTAGTCTTAATTCATTTCGAAAATATGCATGATAATAGACAATGATTGTGCATTTGAGAGTCAGTCCTTATAATGACTTGCTTCACATATATTGAAATTTACCAGATATTTTATTTAAATTGTTTCTGTGTCGACTAAAGAAGGATTTTTTTCCTAGTTTTTGTTTGGAGATAAAGTGATGTACAGAGGAGAGATGGTGGATATATTGGAAAAAAGTACGTTGATGATGAAGCTGCCAGGTAAGAGGAATAGTGGAAGGCCACAGAGAAGGTTCATGGATGTAGTGAAGGAGGACATGAAGTGGGTTGGTGTGACAGAAAAGAATGGAAGGGATAAGGTGAAATGGAGGTAGATGATCTTCTGTGGTGACCCCTAAAGGGGGCAACTGAAAGAAGAGGAAGAATATATGGGATTTATTTCTGTTTCTCTTCTAATCTGTTCATCATCATCCCATGGTGGAGGTCCCAGGCTGGCTATCATTGTTCTATAGTCCAGTTGAGGGGCTATGATTAACAACATCTTCTCCTTTCTCTTTTGCTCTTTTATTATCACCAGTAATGTAAAATGCATAAATTCTCACCACACTGACAGTATGTCCATTTGTCCTACTGCCCACCATTTCAGCTACCTTGGTACAGGTACGTGTTGGTACTAAGCACTATCCTTTTCCAGTTTTGGTTGCAGAAATTGAGCCTCATTTTCCCAGGAGCTTTTGTACCCTGTGATAGATAGAATTGCATATTGAAAGCTCACAGAGAACTAGTTTAATCACCGACAGTATAATTATTCTACAGCAACTTGTTTAATAAAATTTACTTCAGAATAATAATTTAAAGCAAAAAACATCAGTATGTTGATTTATTCATGTTGTCAGCAGTACCTTTATTGTGTTTACTAGTCCAATTATTGCTTCAATCTTTTAGACATGCTAGTCACCTCCTCTTAACTTGTGTTTCCTCTCTTCAGCAATCCAGTTTATCTTGGGTGCTAATTAAAAAGACTGGCCTCAATTAAAGAAGTAATTAGACCATATGGAAAATTCAAACTGAGAAACCCCTTTACTGAGGAACTTGTTTCAGCTGTGATTTCCTCAGGGCCTACAGTGAGATTGATTTACTGTAGAAATATAGGGATCTTCGCTCTGAGAGATGATCCATTTATTGAGAGTAAAACAAGTAATGTCAAGAAAAGTTATTGTAAGAGCATTAAGGCAAGCTGATGACTCTCAGTTTACAATTACTTTCTATTGAAACAAAGCCACAATGCATTACTGCTGCATAAAGTTATTGTTAAGGTATGAAACAATTAGTTGTTTACACACATAAAAGACATGCAGCATTTACTTGGGCAGTCTGTGAAAGCCATTATTCCTTCCAGTGTTTTTTTTTTTTTGTCATCCCTTTTTGAATTGCCAAATTAATTATCCAAATCAGTGAAGCATGTGAAAGTGTAAGTGCTTGACACTTTTACCTTTAAGTACCAAAATTGGTAAAGTCACTATAAAGTCAGTAACCCCATGCACCTGCATTTTACATCATATTTATGCAATGCAGCACTCTTAAGTGTTGACTGGGGCATACCCAGTGTTGCTACATCATGGGGATGACCAGAGTCATTATTAAGAGTGAATATTAAATGTGTAATTGTGTCTGTGTCATTTATTTAGTGTTTTTTGGATTTGATTATTGCTCAGGTAAAGTAAATCTTAAACTGTTTGTTTTTGTTTCTTTTTATTAGATAGTTAGTGTTTATTCCCCTGTGTGCCCTGGGCAGCAATTGCTTAAGCTCCCCTTTGTCTCTTGTTTTTAAGTCAGTTTTTGGTTAGGTATGGTTCTCTTTAAGCAGCTAATTTATTGTGTTATTTTGTTATCCGTTGCATTACAACTTGAGATTAGTTCTGTTAATCTGGCTTTTTTTAAGGGCCCAGAACTATGGTTGTACTTTTGTAAAATTGATTTTATGCAGAGTGCCCTTCATGATGCAAATCCTTCCATGGTGGGAGGGGTTTGTGTCCCCTGTAAAGACTTTTATTTTTGAAAAACATTCCTATGCTTTCTTGTCAGAGTTTATATGCGAACATTGTTCGTGTTTTTCAACATCAATAGTGTTGTTTTGGATCAAAAATCAGTTATTATAAATACTGTCTTTCATTATGGAAAATTCCAAATGTAACAATTTCAAATACTTTTTTACTATATATTTACTGTAGTGTAATTTGCTGAGCTGTACTTTGAGTTGTATTTTATATTTTCCAATTTTACAGGATCCCACTCTGTAGTTAGTGAGGACTAGTGCAAAATGAGAGAGACTACTGTGGCCACGAGGCAATGATGGCTTCACCCTAATGCATTTCCTGCTGTTCCGGTTGCTGAATGCATAAGATTAGAAGATTAGAAGATAACACAAAAAGTACCAAAAGAGAGAGCCACAAGCTGCTGCTGCATCATTGTGTACTGCCATGATGACCGTAACATTGAATAATGCATATTTCTTTGTGTTACCATTGTGCTTCAACATGTTAAATGCTACTGTCATATTCATCAACAGATGTGGATCACTTTGTCTTCTTTTGTTCTGTGGTATTCTGTGACTGAAAAACCAAACCACTGTGGTTTTACAATGGCAAAGCTTTTCTGCTCTGCAGGAGAGCAGTTCACTGAGAAACTTTTTAACAGTAGGTTGCTCACCACCAGCAGCATTTCAGAGAGACAACTTTTTAAGGCTTTTGTTCTTCTAACTATGAGAGAGGGGTCATGCAAGCAATGGGCTTTGTTATGTATGGTAATTGAAAGATGGAGACCATATAGTATACTGAAATACTTGGTCCTGAAGAATAGAAGAAAGGGACTTTGCAACAATTAGCAATGTGAACAGGCACGTTTGTAGAAGTAGTGCTAATTAGAACTTGAGGATGTGAGATTAGTCTGTCAAAGGTCAGACAGAGACAGTGAGACAACAGGAGGTATGATACCTTGTATTGACAATTTGTATTCACACACCAACCTCCCCAAACAGCAGGAATGTAAATATGCAAATAAATGTGGTCCTGAATGTCCCAGTGGGGCTTCTGGGCAGCTTTAGTTAGTTTGTTAAAGTGTCAGACTGTTTCTCCTTTAACTACTGTGGTTGTGAAAGTATTTTCACATGACATATTTGTTGTTGATGTAGTGCTTTACGGACATGAGATCCAATTTGCCCCTACCACAATAATGAAATTGGATCTTGTGTTTTGTTTTTTTCAATTATTGTGCCTTCATAGATGATTGACAACTTTCCAACATTCTGATATTTCTGACAACTGTTGGATTCAAGATTCAAGATTCAAAAGCTTTTATTGTCATTTCAACCACATATAGCTGACGCAGAACATAGTGAAATGAGATAGCGTTTCTCCAGGACCTGGTGCAACATATAAACATATAGACATATGACAGGAGGTATTTGTTTTGGGTTTTTTTTTTTTTGAGGAAGGGGAACTTTTTGTCCACACAGAAAATAGTTCATACCAGAAATTTCTTATCAAGAAGTGACAGTACTCCTGGGCTTTGATCAAACTCGATAAACAGATGTCTTTGCTGAAAACCTATTTTGAACCAAACCAGTTTTAGAAAGCTATTCAAAGATTTATTTTATTTTATTTTATTTTTTAGTGTCTCTGTAACTTAGTGGTTTACACATTTCTATTGCATGTGAAAGATTCATGGTTTGAGTCCAGGTGGGGGCACAAGCCCCCCTTCCAAGATGAGAGGGCCGTGTCAGGAAGGGCATCTAGTGAAAAATCTCTGCCATATTACCTGTGTGGATTCATCCCCGCAATTTGGGACAATACAAGGAAGAAGCTGAAGGTGCATATAAATGTGTCACAGGCCCTGCTGTAGGTGTTAGCAATGTTCTACTAGTTAGTTTCAACAGCTATAATGTAAAGTAATTACAGCAAAAGTTCATAAGTTATTTTTGGAGGTTTAAAATCTAGCCCTGGACTAAAATTTCACATGGGTGTGACATTAAAAATGGAGCACACCATAGACCAAAGCACTCAAGACCAAATCTCTGCAGCATAATAAGTAGCCATTTTTTTCTTAAGGAGAAGAATTTCCAAATTGAATTGATTGATAACATTGTGTTAGCAATTGAACTCTACCAGAATCCATGTTATGATACTAACCATAATAGTTATATAATTTAAAAATAATATCACATTTTTAAAATTAACATGAAATACAGCTTTTTTTTCCAGTTGTCTGCTGTAACTGAACAGTGTAATAACTGATGGGATTACTCCTATAATTGTAACTAGTTTACAGTTCTGCACTATTAAAGTTTGATTTAATCAATTTATTTATTTGGCTCAAAGTCCCTTTTCCTCTGTGCTGCTTGCTACTATTGTCCTCTGTAAACACACAAGACTCAGAACTTTTAGATAAAGGAATAGATATGACAAGGGTCTTTATAACAAAAGGAACAAGAGTCCATTAAATGAAAACGTTAACAAATGTTACCAGGGTCACAACTACGATAAGATGCATGTTGGAGCTTAAAAAGCAATGTAGGCAAAGCAACATAAAATATTCAGCAGGGAATAAAGGGAAGCTGTTGGTCTGAATCTCAGATTACCTATAAGAAAGTTTCTGAAAGATGAAGCCAAGGTAAATTAATTCAGACTAATTCAAAGAAATTCCTTTTTTTCAGATTTTTCTTTAACGTACCAGTGGCCTCGACTTTGTTCATAAGGCAGCTGAAGTTAAGATTATTTGCCTACTGTTGACATCACAGGCTGGTCTGGGCCAGAACCACCCCTCTGTGGGCTGAAGATGAGCAGCGGTGACAGGGACTTCTCCCCGTAATGCATCTCTACAGGTCTGAATTTTTAGCCATCTTTCAGAAAGTTTGGCAGTCAAGCCAAAATGGATAAAACAGGTTTAGGCAAAGCGCAGCCATGTAATGTTGGCTTGTAAGGCAGCAGTGGTCAGCAGGAAGCAGCTGATTCTTGATCTGATGATGCTGATTTAGACTGAATTATTACTTTCTTGAGCTACACTGGGCTTCACAATCTGCAGTGTGGCTGTTTGGCATACGCTGAGCAAAATTAAACTTAAGTTGATAAAGAAATCCTCATGAAATTAAACTTGGAAAAACAAAACATGGTGATCTCACATTCAAAGTAAAAATAAAAGTAATATATGAAAAGCAAATACTTAAAAGTAATTGTAGAAAATTCAAAAATAAGAAAAAATTAGATGCAAGAGACTAAGAACATAAGAAAAGCACAAGAAGCTATAAGAGCAAGAGAAGGAGTTAAGAGTCTAAGAGATAAGAGGGACAAGACCGGTTGAGAGAGAAGAGAGCAACCCAGCCACAGTCAGTGCTTCATGCTCACCTGCGAGAGGTGTCTTTAATGCCTTCACACTGTTTTGGACTCCACACCCCAAATACTTCATTTAAGAAATTAATTCTGTTTTCTGTGTTCAACTTATTTCTGTTAAGAATATACTAAATCTTTTTTCATCAAAACCAATGAAATAGAAAAGCAAAATATAATAAAGCATGATATCAATTGCATGATATCAATTCAAGTGTATGAAAGAAACAATCAAACATTCACATTTCAAAAGATAATTCAATAGTTCAATCAGTATATGTTTGAATAACTATTATAACATTAATATCACAAACCAGTACAATACTGTTATATGATTATTTAGCTCAAAAACATTCTTAAAGTAATTCTTATCTATTTTTTAGGAATCATGGTTTTAAATGTACCTTTGACTTGCCCATGGCTTGATATGATGTAATCAACCACAGGTATATAAGTAGTGTTAACAGTGAATTATCATAATCCATTACCAATACCACATTAATCACTTTATGGAAATGTGACATTTTCTTTGGTGAAGTAAATGCAGTGTGTCCACCTCTGGTATGCAGGTTTATGAGACGGGCATAAGAAGATATCTCTAGAGAGGGGGGGGTTGCATTCCGAAAGATTTCAGTTTGTCAGGTTCACAGTCAACACTTGTGCTTATCCATTGGCCAGTTTTGTGGAAGATTAGTTTATAAGCTGAGGATGTTTTGGTGTTGGTGTCTGTGTTATCCTTGTATCTCTTGTATCTCTGTATCACCTCCAACTGGTTAAGGCAGATGGCTGCCCCTCCCTGAGTCTGGTTCTCCTGAAGGCTTCTTCCTATTTAAAGGGAGTTCTTTTGTGCCACCATCACCAAATGCTTGTTCATAGGGGAGCGTCTGATTATTGTGGTTTTCTCTCTAATATTGTAGGGTTTTTACCTTATAGTGCGAAGTGCTGTTAGGTGACTTTTGTTGTGAATTGGTGCTATATAAATAAAACTGACTTGAATTTTATTGTTTCATAATACTTTATATATAAAAGAAATGTGCACTTGAATAATGTTATATTTCTGACCTCTTGTGACTCTACAGCCAAAACAATCCATCTGCATGCCACAGCTCCACATGCTTTTGGGGTGACAATTCAGGCACTTTTGTAGGCTAAGTGACATGCTACTGTATATAATAGTGTAACAACTTCTCATCTATGGAAGATTATTTCATTTTGTGTTTTTTTTTTTATTGAACCATTAAAAAGCAGCTCAAAAGTCTGACATTTTATAGAGGAATGAAGCCAGTCAGAAGCCATCATCATGCCCCTTGAGCAAGATAGCTGTGGAGGAGATGCATTTCCCAAGCCTGGATGCGGCATCTACCTGTATATACTGTATCTATGGTGTCTCATACATTCCAAAAGTGCATTTCTATGAAAACCTTTTGCTATCTCATGCTTCCTGAGCATGAACATGGAGGAAACCTCTAGTCTGAGAACATGACTAACTGCACAAATCTTAAGACGCCATGCACTATTAATCCTCCAGAAGGAAAAAAGGATTTAGATTAAGCTCCAACAGCTGCCATGCAATGCTAACTTTAGCATTATCAACATGTCACTTCTGGAAGGCTTTTTTAAATAATGAAGGACTGGTTTGCACCATAAACTTATCAGCAGTGCCCAGCTAATATTTTACTTTGTAGCAGATTGAACTGTATTAACACTAAATACAAGAGTGGTCTTTTTCAAATATAAAAACAAACACATTTGGCATAAAGAGTGTGCGACTGTGCTTTAGTTTCTTTTTTAAGACAGTTTTTGCAATAAGGCTAATGCATGTAAATGGAAAATAGACCCTAGGGGGCTCGGAGAAGATGAGATTAAGGCCACATCAACTGGCTGCAGCTAGAGCTTTAGCATCATCAGCACGTTGCTGCAGGATGTCAAAATGTCAAGCCATGTGCAAAGCTTTTTAAAACACTCCTGTCCAGATCATCCTACTGAGACATCTCTTTCTTTTTCTCAGTGATGTTGCAAAGTAGAATCAATGGGTTACTGTATATTCACCATCTTAATCACTCACCTGTTACTCCTTCTACCTCTACCACTTGAAATCCACTATAATTATTTCATCATCCTCAATGTGTTTCTCTGCCTCTCCCTCTCTCTCACTCTTTTTTTGACGTGTGTTTTCTTATCTTATGTAACTCCTTCCTCCATCTGTGATCAAACTGTCTTGTAAACTCATGTCCCACCTCTTCTGTACACTACAGTTGTCATTGTTGGCCCATTAGCATAACCCTTTTTAATCTTTTCTGGAGATGTGACATGTGACTGTGTCTGTCTGGCTTAGTATGTTAAAGTACCTGCTCCAAATCTGGGAGCGACAGTCCGCTGAAAATAGTAATAACGTGATGAATGATCCACAGAAAGTGTGGTATTTTTACTTGTTTGTTTTCTTTTTTCTTAGCCACAGTTGACCATGACCTCCAGAGGTCTGTTGCAAGGGAGTGGAGGAGCACATCTGGTATTCTGAATGTGTGTGTGTGTGTGCATCTGCTTCTGTGTATGTTCGTGGATTGTGTGTAAGTTGAGCATCCCATCTGGCCAGGCAAAAAAACAGAACTGAAGCCTGGAGCAGGCAGTAGGAGGGGGCTGGCACTCATGTCTGTGAAGATGCCCACATCTGTTTATCTTCCTCACAACAAGGAAGGTAAATAAAAACACTGATGCAAACAGCAAAAAGCTGGATGACCAATAACACACACGGCATAAAGCCCGTTTAAAAAAAAAATCTGATCTTTTTGTTGTGGGTTAGTTTGCACTCACACTGCAGTAATAGTGTAAAGACATATCTAATGCTGTCAAATGCACCATATAGGCCTGAGGCAGGTGTCCAACCCTGAGGAAAATAACAGCAAAAATAGAATTCCCACACAATCACACACAAACTTGCATTTAGAATGACTCTGTCTTTGAGGCTGTAAATTTCAACCTCTCACAAAAATGATCTTATGTCCCGTCTCAGTATTGTGTCTTCTTGTCTTCCCATTATATACTGTCAACTGAGCAAGTTGTAAATATTGCTTTAACTTAAATACTGTAGGTCATATTATGGTAAGAACATAAAGGCCAAGTGTGTTGGCCTTTATGTTCTTCTGTATAAATGTGCATCACTGTGACAGCAGCCTGTGAACTTACTGTATGTGCGCAGTCATCTGGTCTCCAATGTAATGTCATTTTAAAGGGTTAAAGTCATAGAGAAGATTTTAGCTTTACTTCTATGTTAATATCACAATGTTTCTTTTTGAATAATTTTATTATATTCAAATAAGAGCACAAATGGCCAGAACAGTGATTTTCAAATCATTGTTTAACCAAGTAACAGGTAGAAACAGAGACTGCTGGTATGACAAGCTGAAATCTAGCATGCATGAGGCCAGAGGTTCTCTGGCTGAGGCCTAGCAGGCTGAGGGCTCCCCATTACTGGAGGAGGATTTGCTACTGACTCAGGAACTGGAGCTGACAAAAAGCTAGCAGGCCAGTGGCTAACTGAGAAGAAAGAAGCTTTATTTTGACATGGCATAAAAGAAATAAGATTAGAAGGGCCTGTTGTTGACTCTTCACTTTGACCCGATCTTGGCACTTAGATATGTGCTGAATTAGCTCAGAGGGGTAAGGGTGGATGACAAAGCAGTGTTTTTTACCCTTCTAAAAATGAAATGTCAAGAAAGAAAACACATTACCTATAATTACTTAATAGTCTTTTGTCACAGAAAGAGTGTGGTTTGACAGATGTGAGTCACAGGCCTGCATACATTGAGCACCACACGCTCAGGGTCTTGCTGGACAGAATGCTGAGGAGAAATAACAGATGTAGCTAAATGCTTTAAAATGGTTGGATTTGGTGTAAATTTGTATTCACTGATCTTCACTGAAGTCCAAATATAACAATGTCAACAAAGAGGAGAGCTGACACATTTACACAGACTCAGTGCTATTTTCAGTCCACTGTCAAGTTATTTGGGGATGAGCTCTCACTCAGACTTGGTTCTGATTTGCTCTTAATCTTTGGATTTCATTCTGCGACAGCCATTATGAACATGGACCTTATCAGAGTGGATGCCAGGATGAGACACTTTCCTACATCTTACAGTCACCCCACCCCCCACCCCACTAGAGATACACTGTGTACTTGGCACAGGAAGCGGTGCTATCACATTCTGTGTGACAGCCACACACTCATATTAAATGTGAGAGGAGGACAAGCAGTCTGGGAAATATGAGTCAAGCTTCTTTTTTAAAAACTCTGCTAAAGTCATCACATCACGGTCAAGCAGTTTTAAAGAAAGAAAAAAGAAAGAAAGAAAGAAAGAAAGAAGAAAGAAAGAAAGAAAGAT